>QZLH01000995.1:35149-46131 GCA_003833135.1 Oehlia diaphana | reverse complement strand
TAAACGTCTCTTTCCAATTAATTAGACAGTTCGCACCATTTGAGTTGACAAAAATATCTTTTACAAGGTCCAAAAAAATTAAATCCATTTTCACCAAATTATAAGATAATTCTTTAAAACATGATCTATAAGCTCCATCTATTGGTATATTATTCCATCTTAGCGCATACTCATCCACTAATATATTTTCTTTTTTAATCATAATTTCATCAATATTATCTTTTCCTTTTATTAATTCCATCTTGAGAGCAGGAAGTTTAACTTCATCCATTACTAGCATCAAATCCACTTTCCCGTTAAAAATATTTAATTTAATATTTTTTAATTCTAGTAAAGTATTAACAAAATTAAGATACACATATAATTTGTCATCAAGTTCCCTTCTCACACTCCCCAAAATTGAATAATCAATCAACCATCTCGCTATTTTTGAATCTATTCGTACTATTTACGATTAGTTATGCAGTTATGCTTTATATGCTTTACCTAACAATATGGCTTATAGCTTATGAAATTTTTGCGCAACGTCGTACAATGGTACTATCCTATAGAACATATTGATGAGGCAGGTTAATAAGCCGGTAGTAAAAAAAAATCAATTACCGTAGATATTTTCTGGGATATAATTCGAAAAAGAGTGGGAAAGAATTGACCCGCAAAATTTTATTAATTTAATTAAAGTATGCCATTAAGATTAGAGCAAATAATTAAGGTAATAGCAATAAGATAATTATTAATTAAGCTTAGACAAACTTTTTTGCGATGTAATAAAGCATATATTTTTAAATTTGCATGAAGGTTCAATAAATATTCGTTACACAATGAACAAAAATATTATTATAATTATTTTTTCCGCGCACTGTAAATATTGTTTTGGCTTCAACTAAGGAAATTCAGATGACTATTTCATAAAATACACTCTCAATATGATTACAAATTTATAATGTTTATTTTTTTGAATTTTTATTTTATATAGTATACGTGAGTCAAATAAATAAATTCTACTTAATAATATAAATTATTATTATTATTATTATTATTTTCTTAAATAGTAACGCGTTTTATTAATTATTTAAAAATTTCATAAATTTACATAATTGAATTAAAAACACAGAGCTTAGAAAATTAAATTTTTCTAATCCCTATAACTAAGTATTCGAACATAAAGTATAACTATTCGAAAATGACTATCCTAAAATGACTATCCTAAAATTATCCGTAATTTTGCTAAACTAAATATGTAAATTATGTGAAAATCTAAAATTAAAAATTATAACATTTAACTAATGATTTCTAAAACTAGATCCACCTGTTATTGTACCTATTAATCTATTTAACGTTACCATTTTAATATTTTGGTTAAATTTATTTTTTTTATTATGTTTTTCTAATTTTTCTTGTGAGATAAATTTATTTTTTTTATTATGTTTTTCTAATTTTTCTTGTGAGATATGAAATTATTATTTTATGGCAGAAAATTATTTTTATTAACCGTGAATATATTATATGGTGTAATACCTAAGCCCGTGATAAGTCACGTTGCCACCTTAGATATTAACAAACGTCACTCTTTATTAATAATATAAATGATTACAATAATATGCTTGGTTTAATAATATAAATAAAAATATTAGTATAAAAAATTTAATAAGTATATCAATATATTCATTCTTTAATAAATTTAATTCCTCCATTTTTCGAGTTGTTCTTTTGGGGAGGTCATATTTGACTTCCTTTTATAATTGTTCATTCTTTCCCTTTCAATTACACATTACATCAGTCTTAAAATCATACACCTATTGATCTACCGTAACACTTAATATTATTGGTCCTTGACTTCCTCATATCAATTATTAGTTTAAGGTCATTACGGACCCTAATTGGTCCTTAATCATACCAATAGTTTAGAGTCATTTCGGACTCACATGATAAAATAAACTAAACTAACTAAATTAAACAAAATAAAATTTATACAGTAATTTTAAATATAAAACTGCGCCACTTAATTAATAAATTTACTATGTATACTACGGCATTACAATGGCAAATTTTTTAATTTCGGTAAATTAACAATTGTAAACTTGATCGGTAACTTGTTTTCGTAAAATGTCATGTGATGGATGAAATCATGAAAGTTGTATCAAATTTTGAAATATTTTTTTTTTTTTTTTTGAATGTGCTGTCCGAAATATGATTGGATGTTGTGCATCAATTTGAGAAGGATTACGACTTAAATGATCTCACGAAAAAAATCTTTCATGAATGTTCTTTCAAGTAGTGCTTCGATCCGAGTCCAGTTTATCCGGATTTTATCCGGATCGGATAATTTAAAGAATTTTGATTCATAACTTGTTTGAAAGCTCTTAATGTTACGAATGTGATCATAGTACTGAAATTTAAAAATAATCAGTTTTAACCCGAATTTTATTTTAATAACTATTTTCATCTGGATAAAATAATTATTTTATCCGGATAATGGTTTTTATCCGGATCGAAACACTACTTTCAAGACTTACGATGACTTGTTTGCAATTTGAAATAAAACTTTTTTATTTTCTTTAATAATTCTTAACATATTAAGGAGAGCTTTTAATAATATATGACATCAGATAAAATTTTAAGTTGTAACAATTTAAATAGAGTACAAACATAGTTGGCATGGCCATCGATAATAAGTTTCTTCAAGAGAAAATCATATCAATTTAGTAAATAACTTGTTGTTACTAATAAAGTTTCTGAATTGAAAGGTTTTCTAAGATGCTAAAGAAAAAGCTGGAGATTTAAACGATGAACTTGACCCTATAAAAAATTTTTATCCGAATATTTCCATTATTTCTCCGTGTCTTCCGTAAAATTCCATTAAAATGATACATTCACGGAAAAAACATGGAAAGATAAAACACGGATCAGATTTTTTACAGGGTGAATCTACTATCGATTTCTGCGATTGTTTTGAATTATTTATTTTAACTGTGATGAAATAGAAAAACATTGTATTAAGTAAGTTTTCAAATATTAATTTAAATAATTTATCATAATGTGAATAGATAATATTGAATATTTTATTGAAATATGCCAATGAAGGAATTTTAAGAGACCATTTAAAAGAAATTTGATGCATTGCTCGACTTATTCATGGACTAATTAAATACGGCGTATATATCGCTTATAACGCTGATTATGTTAGGTAATAGTAATAATAGTCAACACTCAAGCATAGTAAATTATAATGCTGATCTTAAAAAAGTTGGTCCGAAGGTGATACGGCACTTGTGATACTTATTTTCAAGTATATATATATCAATGATTTTTTTTTTCTTTCCATAATTATTAAAATTTTCTTTTTTAATTATGAATGAAAATAATAAAAATTTAGTTGATAATAATCAAGTACCAACATCTGATAATGCTGTAGATATCGTAGCAAAAGGTTTAATGAGTTCAGAATCGAATTTTTTACAATTAATAGAAGAAGTGACCAAAATATATAATGAAATAGTAGAAATATATCAAACAGCACAACACAATAAAAAAATATGTGAAGATATATTAAATAGGGTACAAGTAGCTGAAGCATCTGTAAGAAATTTAAAAGATCGTAAAGAATTTTTTACAGAAGAGAATTATATTAAATTATATAGATTAGTTAATATTATACGTAAAATGCGACAATTTCTTGTAGAAATTACTCAATTAAAAGGTCTTAAAAAATATATTCATAGTAAAGCTATTCAAGAAATTTTTAATAATTTAGTTAATGAATTTGAAGCTACTATACGAATTTTACAAGTTTCTATATCCTTAGAATCATCAACTAGCGCGGAAGAATTAACGCTCAGTACAGTTTGTGCTGGTAGAGAAGCTGCATCTAAAGTAGAAATACCATTCGCAGATTTTTTGCAACTTATAAATGAAGTGACCAAATTATATAATGAAATAGTAGAAATATATCAAAAAGCTGAACATAATAAAAGAATATGTGAAGCAATGTTAAATAGAGTAAAGATAGCTGATACGGCTTTAAAAAATTTAAGAATTAGAAATTTGGATTTTTTTTCAAAAAAAAATTATGATAACTTTCGTAATTTGGTAATTATCATTAAAGATATACGTCAATTTCTTATAGAAATTACTAAATCAAGTGGTTTTGAAAAACTTACGGGGACTTCATCAATTAACGAAAATTTCAGTAATTTAATTGATAAATTTGAATCTGCTATTAAACCTTTGCAATTTTCTTTAATTATTTATTTTAATGCTGATGATTATAAAAAGGTTAAAACTGATGTCAAAGATTTAACTGCCGAGGTAAATTATTTATTTCAATAAGATAATTTATTTTATTCTTTTTTTTTTTTTTTTTATTAAAAAAATTACTCACGATAAATTACTATACTTAAAAATTAGGAATGGATTAAAAAGAAAATGAAAGAAGAAGATATCAAATATTTTGAGTACAGTGAATTTAACAAAATTAAAAAAATTGGTGAAGGAGGATTTGGTGTTGTGAATAGAGCGGAAACTAATGATAAAGTACAAGTTGCACTAAAAGGTCTTATCGAAAAGAAAAGTTCAAAAATTGAAGAAAATATTATTGAAAATTTTGTAAAGGAGGTGAGAATTACCGTATATTTTAGATTCCCCGTTTTATATAGTGAGGCGTTTAATTAACATGGTTCTTTCCTTAGCTAAAGAACCTTCGTAAGGTTTCTCATCATGTTAATATCATTAGTTTTCTTGGAATATCAAAGGGTTTGCATTAAGATTTTTTAAGCAGTTTGTTTAATTCATCTTTATCAGCTAATATTAATCTTTTCGTTACCGGTTTTAATTATATTTATATTTAAATGTATAGATGATATTGGTTATGTCATGGTGTTGGAATACGCCAATGAAGGAAATTTAAGGGATTATTTAAAAAGAAAATTTGAATCATTGCAATGGGAACATAAGATTCGAATGGCGTTGGATATTACATGTGGATTAAAATGTTTACACTCTGACGGCATAATCCATAGAGACTTGGTAAATCATTATTTTATTTATTATAATATTTTTGTTATAATATTACGTTAAATTAATATTGTAATTATCTTTAAAGCACTCAAAAAATATATTAGTAAATAATGGTAGACTATTAATTGCAGATTTTGGATTGTCTAAGCGATTAACGGAAGTTACATCTAATTCAAAATCTAATAATATTGGAATTATTGAATATGTTGAACCACAATGTTTAAGGAGTGTAAATTACGTAAAAGACAAAAGGTCTGATGTATACAGTTTAGGTGTTTTATTATGGGAAATTACAAGTGGGCATCCTCCCTTTCATACGGTAGAACGAGATATGTTAGGTTATCATATTAGTCATGAGAATCTTAGAGAAGAACCAATTGATGGTACACCTTCAGAGTACAAACAACTTTATCAAAAATGTTGGGATGGTGATCCAGAGAAAAGACCTAATATTAATGATGTATACAATGAAATTTTACGTCAATATGCCAATGATGCTAACGAACAACAAGAAGATTCATTAGCTGCATCTATTAGTGATAATCTTAATAGTTTATATAAACAATCAGGCCAATTAGGTCTATGCATAGAAACCTGTTCGATTGACTGTAATCGTCAATAACGTATAGTTATTTATTATCAAATTTGGTGAATTTGTTGCATAATCTTTTATTAGATTCAAGTGATATTAGTAAGAGGGTTGAACTGTTAGGATGAAAGAAAATATTTAATAAGCAATACGTGATCGTGATCGTGATGTGATAATGTATTATGAACCTACTATAAATACAAAAGAAAGTATATAATAAATATTATTTATGAGAAATAGCAATTGGGTAGAATATAAAGATATTTTAAATTATGTTCATTTATTGATGGGACCGAGAAATCAACATGTCTCCGTCATAAATATATACGACCAAATATAATTACAAATTTACTTTATTTTTTCTACATTATTATTTTTTAACGTGAATTTAAAATTCTTTTTAATTCTAGCTATCGTAAAAGCACGAAATCCGGGTTCTCATCGAAAGGATTTAAAGATATTATTTTATGACAGAATGCGCAAAATTACATAATCAACTGGAATCTTTACATTAAATAGTAAATAATCAAATAACGTAAATTTTCTTTTGCATCAAACGATGTTTTAATGCATCGATTTATGCAAGCTTTGATTCAGAATAAAATTTTTTTTTTCTTGAAATCCTTCCATTAATAATAAGTGATGAAGTTTGGATAAGATGTAATCGTTATATGTAATAAAAGCACCATAATTTCTTTTGTAATGATTGTTGATGCGTCAGCATTAGGTAATACTAGAGACATATAGAGGTAGAAATAAAATAGAATTATTATAAGCCAATCAAAAATTTTATTAATTACAGGAAAAGAAAACAAAGTTAATCATTGTAAAAATGTATAAATTATATTAGAAACCGATAAAATAGAACGTGATGCAACAATATTAAATAGGGTACAAACAATTAAAAACGCTTTTAATTAACTTGAAATTTTAATTTTTTTTTCAGAAATTTTTCTATAACTTGAATGCTTAATGTTAAATTTCTTGACGAAATTCTTTCTATATAATGATATTGGCCATTGAGAGAGTACTTCGATCTACTATTCTTCTGCGATTATCTTATATTTCAATTGATGCCGTAGACGCGATTCTTCTTATATTCAAATTTCAAAAAAAAAAAAAATACTTGAAATCGGAAAAGTTAAAGAAAAATAAAGATGATGATGTTAATTATTTGAATATAAAGAATTTGACAACATTAAACGAAATCTGTGAAGGAAGGTGTATAGAGCGACAAATCAAAAGATCACATCGGATCACATCGATCACATCGGAAGGAAAAAATCCAAAAGTTGAAGAAAATGATAAAATTATATTTAAATCCGGTGATGTAATATAATGTAAAGAAAAAAATTTTAACTTTATTATATTTTTTTACTATTCCAACCTTGTATGATTCACGTTCGTTGGAAACCATGTCATGCTTCTGCGATCTTTAGAAATATTTATTTCTGAAGTATTTCTGAACAGATTTTATTAAGAAAAATATGTTGCAATTTATAATTTAATAAAATATCAAATTTATATTAATCAAAATTATTCAGCATATTTTTGATTGGTCAGTAAAAATTAGGCACAATCAAATATAACTTGTTTAAGTAATTTAGGTAATTTATCAATTATCCTTACAATCTGTTGATTTAATTATATTAATATCTGATATGAACAATCTTATTGGTTATGAAGAATGTTAATGAAGGAATTTAATAAATTATGTACAATAGAGAAACTTTATTAGAACGAGAAGATTCAAATGACATTGAATATTATTTGTATATTGAAACACACTAAACAGTAAAGGCGTAATCTAGAAATTCATCGAATTTTTTATAAATAGCATCTCCAGAAAAAATTCACGCATAAATTTATCAATAAGAGTTCGACAATTTATAACGTAGTAATCCATCGTGATGAGGAATTTCATGACGTAATGTGTGCAATATTTAGATCACTTTATGCATTAAAGAATAATCTTGATTGAAATTGGATTAGATTTCTCAATCGTAAGTAATATATATGCATTCCATATAAAAACGTGTTTTATATTTAGTCCGTAAATGTAAATGTATTTGCATTATCGCATATTGGAAGCTTGCCTTACCGATCACGTGACAAATTCATGATTTTTTAGAGATAAAATGAGCAAAATTTTTTAAGAAATATATTAATCGAGCGTCGAGCGAGCAATATTTTATTGGCTTACTGAATATTTTATAAATATATAACTGCATGGGTAGCGTTTTAATAACTCGAAAAGGATTAAATGGAGGAAATAAGGTTATATGTTCCAAAGAAGAAAGCGTTATTGATGAACGAAATAATCTTTTAAATTTTCGTCTTAATTTGATATAAAATCAATTTGCGTGGCAATGAAATGATGATAGAGTTAGGAAAGACATGAATAAAAAGAAATGTTGGGAATATAACATAAAAAGAAAAATATTCCAATAAAAAGCGAAAGAAAAGAGAATAAATATAAGCGGGTAGATGGCATAAAAAAGGATTAATGAAAGATATAATAAAAATGTAATAGAGTACACAGTATTTAAAGAATTGTTAATAATAATAACATCCCAAGTTTAATTACACTGCACCAACCAGGCCTGTATTATTATATAATGCATACTTGATTAATAAAGAGGAGAAAAAAAAACTGTATAAGCGTATTTGCGTACTTGATTTATTTTTTTCTTTGAAAATTGATACCAGTATTACTAACAACATAGTTTTTCAAGAAAATATTTAAAAACATTTATCCTTATAAAAAATCAATTATTATAAATATTATTTTTTATATGTAGTTGCTGTTAGATGAAAAAATTTCCGTGTTGATCATCCACCACATTCTTAATTTGTATTTTCTCATTCGTATCATTAATATGTATTCCTACAAACTTTCCATTTCTCACCAAATTATCCATAGTAGGTCCAATAAGTTTTCTAATAAAATCAACAGCAACTTCCCTTCCACTATCCATAATTATAGCTGCCAATAATGACGTCAAAACATTAGCTATTTCTTTTTCACTTAAAAAAGATTTTCTAGCATAAACTAGATCTTGTAATTTCAACATCTTGGCAAATCTACAAAGTCTATAATTACTACATAAATAATTGTGAATTTGTTCAAGTAAATCCGGTGTTAATTGATCTTTAAATTTTTCATACGCCATTTGTGAAATTGTTGTGCTTAAAATACAATCACCAAAAATTTCAAGTCTCACATAATCAAAACAATTTTGATGATCAGAGAGAACTGATCTGTGAGTGAGAGCTAACTTCAAATACTTTGGATTTTTAAAGACAGGTATTTGAACTATAGACGACCCAATATGATCATTTTGATCATCTGAAAAGGCTTGATAAAAAAATATTATTAAAAAAGTTATAAATAAATAAATAAAATAAAACAAAAAATACTATATTATTTTTCGTTACCGTATGAATTTCGAAAACTTGATGAGGAACGTTCGCTACCTTTAACACGCTTTTTAGAATTTTGACCATCATTATCGAGCTCTTCTAATCGATGTTTAGCAGTATTCAACATGAATTTTTTGAAATCATCCCGATCGAACCAATTTATCGTTAAATTATCTTGACTTTGAACAGATTTCAATCTAGAATTTAAAGAAATTCTTTCGTTCATTACATAATTTTCATCATCACTTAATATAGGCGATTTTACTCGTGGTCTAACATTATCATCGTTATCTAAATCAATGGGAAATTCTGGAGTTCCGAAT
This sequence comes from Oehlia diaphana, assembly GCA_003833135.1. NCBI lineage: Eukaryota > Fungi > Glomeromycota > Glomeromycetes > Glomerales > Glomeraceae > Oehlia > Oehlia diaphana. The sequence continues at coordinate 36,780 of QZLH01000995.1, read as the reverse complement.
TGTGATCTTGCCTGTTTACCCTTCTTTTTATTCTTTTTAAAAGAAGTTCTATCAGTATTGACAATATTTGTTACGACGGCCAACTCTCCTTGCGTTATTGAAGTTTTTTGATCTTCTTTGCTTGTATTTAAACGATTTTCTTGAGATGATTGAACTTGAGATGATTGAACCACTGGTGATGAAGAATCCCGTTCAAAACAAAATTTATCAATTAAAGTGATCATAGACCTTCGCGCATCTTCAACAGCTTTATGAAAAGGTTCTATCGAATCCTGATTCGACTTTTGTTGCGATTTTATATCAGGAATAAAATTATCATCTGAATTTGATGAAATCGAAGAATCTGTTATAGTGTTATCATGTATATCGCAATCTTCTGGTAAAGTAGAAAATTCTTCAGCATCAATTTCAAAACATTCTTTTTCATTAAATTCTTTATTATCAACTTTTTCGGAAATTTGAAAATTTTTCTCAGTAGGTTTTGTTGAAACTGAATCTAATTCTGTATCAGTATCCATTTCAATAAATTCATCAGATGAATAACCGGATTGAATAGGATTCTTCATAATAGCCGCTTTATAAGCTTTATATCTTTTACGATAACTCTCACTAACAATACCTGAAGGAATTTTTAATTTAAATATAGGAACTTTCTTTTGTGAAGATTTTTTTGATCTTATAAATGTTTTTGGATTATCAAATTTTTCAGTTTCATTTTCTAAATTTTCTAATGATGGTTTCTTTCGAATTTTTTCATCTTTTTCATTTTTTGATAAATATTTATCATCAGATTTTGTTAATAAATCTCTTGTAGTAGTAGTTGTAGTAGTTGTAGTATTTGTTGTATTTGTTGTATTTGTTGTTGTAGTAGTTGTTGTTGTAGTAGTATTTTCTATAATATTATTATCTTTTTCAGTTTCTTCATCATTTATAGTAGCCTGAGGATTACTACAATCTTTATAACAACATAAACTATGAATAATACCCTTCTTATCAGTTACCATGTAATGACTGTGAAACACCATTTTTTTGTTTTGAAAGGGTTTGAAAAGTAAAGTTATATTTGTCACATGTAGGGATTATTGTGGTATTTATATGTTTTGAAATGATCGACATATGTTGTACTGTACCATAAGCCGCATATTGAAGGAAACAATGATGAGTTACGTAATATTTTGAGGGATGAAAAAATATTTCTATATATAGATATATCATATGACGTGTGTCACCCCATTTAATAGTTAATCACGTGTGGAAGTTCCAATTTTCTAACCAATACCGGTAATACACATAATTTTACACTCAATGAGCAATGAATGGACGGATTTCAAAAAATCAAAACCATTTCAAAAAATATTAGCAAAAGAAGAGAATTTTTCACATAATTTTGAATGAATAAAAATATTATTGTCTTTAAATTACCGAAATTATCGGATAAATCAAGTTAATAATAAGACTTGCATCATTACATACTTAATTTGATCGGAGTTAATTTTGTTTACGTGATTTACGCTCCGACCTCCGAGAATTTTAATAGTTTTGTAATTTGATGACGCAGTAAAATATTTAATGTAAACATTTGAATTTTTTTTTTTTTTTTTTTTTTTTTTTTTGCTTAAAAAATTTTTTTT
>QZLH01000995.1:22101-32723 GCA_003833135.1 Oehlia diaphana | reverse complement strand
CAAGGGTCGGGTTACGAAAATATGAGACCCGAATAAATCCGAGTCTTATATTTTTTTATTCAGATCGGGTCGAATATTTCCTCAAAACCCGACCCGACTTGACCCGGTAGGAGCACTAGATAGAATAATTGAATCGGACGATTCGGACGCCATATGATCCGTGAAAATGTGTGATTTATTTGATATTAATTATAGAAAATATGCGAGGACGTAAATTTGTATTAATTTAGATACGTTAATTAATGATATATACGTGCAAAAACTAATTTATAAATGATTAAATACCTGATAAAATATGAGAATATCTGATATAAATTTACAATTTAAAAGAATTATTTTTGTAAATTTTTTATTGAAGATGTTTGAAATTGGCAAAGCTTTAACCCCTTTTTAAGATATATTGAAAAATAGAGAGTATTTATATTTATTATGTAATTATTTTAAATGTAACAAATTTTGGAAACATTAAAGAAATAAGTAAAGATTCATCGACAACATATGATGAATCGTGAATTTAGTGAGTAAAATTATTAAAACTAGGAAAAAGGAAACCGTTGAGAGTCCGTTACAAAATGTGTTGCTAAAAATAAAGCGTTACAAAAAATGTGATACAAAACATAAAAGGAAATAAGCAGGGGCTAAATTATAGTGACGTAGGTGGAAGGAAGGAAAATGCATGGGTTAAACCGGTACTACAAATTTATCTAGTTCCGTAAAATAAATAGTCCTTCGCTACGCTCCGGACAATAATTTAAATATTTGAAACAGAAGTTGGTGAAATGAAAATTACGATATAATAAATATAGTAAGAATATAAGGTTCGATACCAAGTAATTACAAGCGGAAATACTTTTTTTTCGTGACATCTTGATGTGATGCGGTAGAACGGGATACTATGGGATTACGTTAGGACGTTAGGTACAAGACCAAGATACACTTAATAAATAATTTTATAAGTGGCGATCCAAAATACGGAATATTAAACGAACGAACGAGGCTCATATTTTAATTATTTTAAACTCATTGGTTGTTTGACTTAAATATTCGGATATGTAAGTTTATTTAATAAAAAAAGCTTAAATCACGTGACGTATATAATTTTTCCTTACATATTAATCTTAAAAATTTTAACCATATAAAAAAAATAATACATAATTTCTTAATTTCATATTATATTCATATAACTTAAAAAATGAATTATTTACCATCTTCAATATTAATAATATTAAAATTATTGGTAACTTGTAAATTTGTTTTTTCAGTTTCAATTTCATATTTACGAGAATACCAACCTTCATTACAAATATAAATTATAGCGTTACCAATACCACCAAATGTTACAAGAGAACCTAAAATATAAGTCCAAGTTTCACGAATCTATAAAAAAAAAAAAAATCGTAAAAAATGGTGTTACCGTACGACGACGACTCAAAAAGACACATACCGAAGTCCATCTAGTAGCAATATTAATTTGTACAGGAACCCATTGAAGAATAAATAATAATATATAACTAATAATTTTCCAAGCAGCTTTTTTTTCAATTTCAGAAATTCTTAATCTATTCATAATTTCAATTTCTTCAGTTTTACTACCAAAATTATGATTATTATTAATTATATTATTTATAGAATTAGAATTTTGTAATTTAATTGTATATAAAGTCATAAAATAACAATAACATATAATTATCAAAATTGATGTTATTATAATGAATAATAACGTAAAAGATACTCTTTGCCCTGATCTTCCGTTACACCTGTTATATATATATATATTAGGAACAATTTAATTTTTAATAAATATTTTAATCAGAATAAGGTGAATAATAAATAATATACATACCAATATTTACGTGGACCATGATTATTAATATTAATTAATTGAAATATTATAGCTGCAGTAATTATTATTACCCAAATTTTATAATCATATTTTCCACGATAAAAATATTTTTCGTGACAAATACGTAAATATGTCGTTATTCTAATTAATGAATATCAAATTAACAGGATTAAATCAAATTAATAGAATTAAATCGAATTAATAGGATTAACATCGAATTAATCATTTAACTTACGCTATAACACCGTATAATGATAAATTAATTAATAAAAATAGCCAATGAAGAATACAGATTATGTTACACATCGGTTGACCCCAAACTTCAGCGTAAATTGCTGTATGAATCTAAATCATTGTAAAAAAAAAATCATTTGAATAATCTTCTCGAAACATCGATATAAATTTTTTAATATACTTACAACATTTACAAAAAAATTTGTATCAATCAAAAAATCTAGATTAAAAAAAAAACAAAAATTAATAACTATAATTAATCATTATAAAGTCATTTTAAAATGATTCTTACCACTACATGCGGTGTAAAATGGAAGCTTGTGAATCATTTTCAATTTTTTATCGTTCAATCTCCACTGTTCATAAGTTCTATAAAATACATAAATACATCCACACCATCCCAATATAGACATTGTAATCGAAAAATATACTACAGTATAAAATTGATCTATATTGTCCGGATTATCTAACCGGACTTTTGATGAAGTATTTTGAGCCAAAACATTAAGGACATTAGAGAAAAATATCTGAAATACCGATATTATAATAGAGGACTTCATATTAAATATTGAGGAGATTTAAAAAGAACAAAAAAAATCAATTATAAGGAATGATTAATAATATGGTAATTAAATATAATTTCTTTAAAAAAGTTATTTTATTCTAATTTATTTATTTATAATATCGGGTAATTGAAATAAATCTTTTTTGATACCAGAAAAGAGGAACCGGTATGTGATACAAATATTAAATACGTTTCATAAACATCATTGTATTAATGGAATCATTGTGATTATAAATAACTTGATTTGGAAATATAATTTGACAACGATTACGATCCTTACTTTTTTTAAAAAAAAAATTCCCATATTATACATATTATAAGTGGTATTTTACTAAAATTGGTAATCTTAAAATTTTTTTTAATTATAAAAGTTTAATTTTGGTTAGACATTTTTTTAAGCACCTAACAGGTAAATTATGAAGTTGTTTAAACAATTTGATCATAAACAATAGCAGAAAATCTACATTTGGTTATAAAGCGTAAACAAATAAAATGCTGGTGACGTCCAAAAAAGCTAAAATTCTGAAACCTTTCAATGAGGAAATGTAAATCAAAGTGTAACACAACCGAACATTGTTTTTTTTTCACCCCTAACTTTAATAGTAGGAATAATAATAAATAAAAAAAAAAAATCACATAAAAGGTATGAAAAAAGGAGTTAAAAGAAATCTAATTTTAAAATCATATAAAAAAATTCGAATTGAAAAAATAACGCGTGAAAATCAAAAAAGAAGTATATATTTAAGGAAATTATTATTATTATTATTATTATTATTATTATTATTTTTTGGACATTTCGGATAATTAATACACAATCTCCGCAATTGATGCATTGATACAATTGGTATTTTTTTTTTTTTTTTCGTCCACGCCACATATTTTTTTCAATACACATATATACACTATACACATATAGCTTTTTTGTGTTAAAAAAACATTTCTATATGTAATCATGTATTACTATAATAAATATGATAAGGGATTTTTTCTAATTTAAAAAATTAGCTTCCAAAAAGTTTTCCTTTGCATGTTGCGAAAATTTTGATTTGAAAAAAATTTTTTAAAGTTTTTAATTAAATAATAAAATTTATATCAGAATATGCAATATTTCAATTTTTCTTTCGTAATATTTGTAAAAACAATTTTACAAAATGGTAGAGCACAAAATAATTTTTATGCAGGTTATACTCCATGTGATGATTAAACGTTATCTTTATTTGTTACTACATTTATTTGTTTGACACACAATCATTTTTCCCCTTGGTTTCGACTTAAAACAGGATAAAAAAAACGGGTTCTTTTTTTGGGTTCTTTTTTTTTTTTTTTTAGGGAAACGAACGAATTTTAAAGTCCGTTCAAATTTAGCGACTTGTGGTTAGCCCTTTTTTTTTTTGATCTGCTTGCATTTTAGTGTATCCAAACCTTAGACTCCATATTATTTTTAATGGATCCAATTGGTGAATGTATACGAAAAAAAAATAGTTGGGCCCTTAGTCTTTGGCAATGACTTATATGACAAACAAATAATAAGTTTCTATATTAAGTTTTGTATAAATATTTTTTTTTTTTTTTTTTTTTTTTTTTTGTAAAAATAATAATAAAATTATTTTTTTTTTTTTTTTTTTTTTAAAATTTTTTTTTTTTTTTTTTTTTTTTTTCTATGATAAGATACAGATAAGATACAATACTATTATTTGTTATTTTTGGACGTAATCGAATTATCCAATAAAAACTTTCCTATAACCAATCAAAATTTAATCGAAAATCAAAATATACAGAAAATTCGTCAGTATTATTTGTTTTTTTTTGGACGTAATCGAATTACCAATAAAAATTTTCCTATAACCAATCAAAATTTAACCGTAAATCAAAGTATACAGAAAATTCGTTGACTCGTTTATAACTTATTTATTTTTTCACAATTTTGTTTTTTTCACAAAAAATGTCATTTTGTTTTTTCACAAAAAGTGTCTAATTTTTTTTTTTCACGAAAAATGTCTTAATTTTTTTTTTTAAAAAAAAAAATTCCTTGGAAGATTGATAGAATTTTCTTGATCTCTTGATCTCGTGAATATTAAATCAATATTTTTACTGATCGGTGCTTGAATTACAATTTACAAGGTACAAACAATAAAGACAATATTCTAGAATACTATCATGAGTGATCATAACATTATAAGTCCGTTCTTTTACTAAACTCTTGCTGAACAATTTTATAAAACTGATTATAGAGTCCATTAAATATAAAATGTACAAATCATTATCTTAAATTGTTTTAGTATACTTATTAATTCTTTTTTTATAAATTTTATTAAATTATAAAAAAATTGTTGGTATATTATAAATTAAACGTACATTCGTACTCCGTAATTAATATTATAGAATCTTAAAAACTTATTATTCAATCATATATGTATAATCATATATATCATAAATATCAAAATCATATATATATCATATATATATACAGTATGGTATTTCTACCATTTTATACTGTTTCTTATGAAAATTATTTATTAATATAAAGCTTATTGCTAATTAAATTAAAAATATATATATATATGTATTTTTTTTTTTTTTTTTTTTTTTTTAAAAAAAAAAAAAAAAATTTTTTTACAATAATAAAAAATTTTTTTTTTTTTTTTTTTTTTTTTTGCTTAAAAAATAATAAAAAAATTTATTTACAATAATAAATAATTTTTCTTTTTTTTTTTCTTTTATCCTTGATATCCTTGATTGCTACCTTCAATATTTAATATAGGTTTCGTAATTCCTGTATTTTCCATATTATTAGGTGATATGTTATTATTATTTTGATTGTTGTTGTTATTGTTGTTGTTGTTGTTGTTGTTGTTGTTGTTGTTTAATTCAAGTAATTTATAATTATCGTTATTTAAAGATGTTGATTTGTTATCTGTTTCTTGAGATCTCGTATTATCATATTCAGTAGATTCTGTTGTAACACAACCCTCATTTAATACATATTGAATTGCATTACCAAATCCTCCAAATGACCGTCCTAAAAGAAAAAAAAAAAAAAGAAAAAATTTTTAAAAATTATATACCATAACATACATATGTTAATAACTCGCTTGCTTACCTATACTCGTCACAAGATAAACCCAAGTATTATCATTCTACAAATGAAACGACGATATGAGTATATATATATATAGTTTTTTTTATGTCAAAATTTTACTCACCAATAAAAACCTAGCCGCAGCAGAAATTTGAATAGGTACCCATTGTATAATAAAAATAAGTACGTAACTTAAAATTTTTTTAGCAGCTCTTCTTTCAATTTCAGCACGTTGTTCCAAAACATCATTTCCAATACCATTTTCATTAGCACTATCTTTTGATAATGCTGTTATAGGACGATTTTGTATATTCATGATTCTTACTAATATATTCATGTAACAAAAACATACTATTAATAATGATAATGTTATCATTACAAATAATATCATTGGTGAACGAACTTGTCCTGGTTTTCCTGCACACCTAACAAATCGAATTTATTTTAATAAATTGACGAAAAAAAAAAAAATATTTACAAACTCAAAATAATAATTACCAATATTTACGTCCGCCATGATTTGGTATATTTATTAATTGAAGTATCGTACTTATTATAAATACAATTAACCAAAGTTTACAGTCATATCTACCATAATCAAAATACTTTTCGTGACAAATTCGAAGGTAAGTTGTTATCCTATATATAAAAAAAAAAAGAAGGAATTATATATATTATATCGTTCTTTCTGTTCCTATTGACATATGGTAATACTTACGCTATTACACAATAGAAACATAGGTTTGTTGACATAAATGCCCAATTAAGTACACTCAATATTTGACATACTGGGTTATCCCATACCTGCCCTATTATAGCCGTATGCATCTAAAAAAAAAATTCAAATAATTTAAATAAATTTGTTAATCTAGGTAATAATAATATATAATATAATGAATACTTACAATATTTACGAAAAAATTAGCATTTAATAAAACATCTAATTTATTTTTTTTTTTAAAAAAAAAAAAAAAAAAAATTTTAGACAATATATGACATAATCTGCTTATTAATACTAAGTTTCTTACCTATACATGCAGTATAAAAAGGTAGTTTATGAATCATCACTAGACTTTTTTTATTCAATTTCCACTGTTTATAAATTCTATAGAAAACATAAAAACACCCAATAAAGCCTAGTGCTAGCATTGTCAATGAAAGATCGACTACATTACGAAAATTAACTATGTTAGAAGGAGTATTTAAAAATTCACGATCTGCTATAACGTCCCTGACATTAAATAATAATAATATTATCGATATATAAGGATATTTTATAAAAAATTTATTATTTGAACGATTAATCATGTTTTTAAAAAATTGAAGGGTAGCGAAAATAAAGTTGACGGTATTGGAGTAAAAGGAATGTAATATTTATGCTTTTACGTAAAAAAAACAAGAAGGAAATATAGAATTTTGCGTAGATAATTTTCTGTATTTATATCGTAAATAAAAAAAAATTATTTCTAATTGGTTACATAGAGTAAATGTATAAAACAAACAATAGTAAAATAGAGTTCGTTGTTATGTCACACATTGTATCACCCCCACGCATATGTCACATTAAAATTTTTTTATTTTTTTTTTTAAAAAAAAAAAGAAACTTGTCACTTCATTTACCCAAAATCAAATATTAACCAAAAATATTAATGATCAATGATCTTTATTCCATTTATAATTTTAACCGTTAAAATTATCAATCTAGTATCTTGTTATCTTCTCTAATTTGGGCAAAACAATAAAAATGTTTACCAAATATTTTATTTTAAACCATAAACCTTAATATTTAAAATGTTTGTTATTGAAACGTAAAAAAATTTAATTGAATTTTACATACAGGGTTTGTCATTTTTAAGGTTGTAAATAAATTTTTTTTTTTTTTTTGAGAAACCTCAAAATTTGTTTATGATCAAAAAAATAAATTCTTTAAAAGAATTCAACAACAGAACATTAATTGCATAAAATGTAATAAATATATTGTGTAAAAAACAAGTTTATAAAAATAATTATAAAGTAATTTACTTAAAATAATTGCCAAGTAATTTTGCTTAAAATAATTTAATCAAGTAGTAATTTGCTTAAAATAATTTCCTATCCAATATTTTCGTTAAAATTATGATCACATTTCCGGAGTTTCCGGAGTTTCCGGATTTTAATAAGATACACGACATATGATTATCACTTCAGCCTAAAAATCAAAACTCTTCTACTTTAAAAATCATGTTTAGTCAAGTTTTTACGCCTATTTACAGTATACTTTTTCCCTTAAATAATGATTTTTATTTTAATCGAATGTTCAATGCTTAAATAAATTTGTAACACATATTTTTAGAATCAATATTTCTGTTGTGTTACAAATCATGAGAAAATGTACTGTAGTATCGGGAATTTTTTTGTTTGGGACTGCATAAATTGGATTAATGCTGTATTACAATATTAATAGTATTATTTATCGATTTTATATAACTATTTGTTCCTGTTATTGCCTAAAAAAGTCTTTGTATCATGTTATGCAAAAAATACTTTATTCATGTCAGTTAATTTTTTTTTTTTTTGAAGGTTTTTATTTTTTAGAATACAAAATTGGAAATATATATATATTTATACAAATTTGAAATAATTTTATGTAAGGGGTTACCTCGTACATTATTTAACTTGTGTTTTATTTAATTCTGCAATTGGACCCATGTTTCCTATATAACATCGTAAAAATGGTTAAAGATGGCAATGAACGGCAATAATGGTTAAAATGTGATATATATATACATATATATATTAATATATATATATTATTTTTTTTTTTTTATGGTTCCGAATATACTGTAATCACATATCATTCCTATATTGATAATAGTATGAATATTAATTCACCCATTCGTATGTGAAGGCGGAGAAACAAAAGTAGATCGAAAATCATCCATGGAGATAATCATTTGGCTTATATGAACAATTTCTTTGTCAAAAAAAAGAAAAAATATTATTAATTTTATATAAATATAATGTGCATCAATTACGAATATATAATACAATTGATACACATATACGGTATTTATGGTATTATGCTATTTTATGAGAAATAGAATTTTATAAATATACAAATATATTAATATATTATTTCCTGTACTTATGATAATTATAAAAAAAAAGGTATTTTATTTTTATATTTTTATTTTTTTTTTAAAAAAAACTGAAGAAAAAAAATGAGACAAAATATGCAAGTAAGAGAGAGGAAATAATGATATAATTTAGATAAAACTTCCTTGTACATATATATATGTTGTACTGTAACATATCATATATATATATATATATACACGTCGTATTAAAATTAATACGTTACTTGTACATATCACGTACTTAATCACTACTTATATTTTATTAGAATTTCATTGAACCTTGTAATAAAATAATTTAAATAAATAAATTTCTCCGATAAAATTGTTTTTTTTTAAAATAAGGCTTTCTCGCTTTTTTTTTTTTTTTTTTTTTTTTTTTTTTTTTTTTTAATTTTTTTTCTTTATTTTTTTTTTTTTTTTTTTTTAAAATAAGGCTTTTTTTTTTTTTTTTTTTTTTTTTATTTTTTTTAATAATATTTGAAATTTTATTCGTCAATTTTGTCAATGCATATTAATGCATACAAACTGTTTTTTTAATTTCTTTGTGATTAAAACAAAAAATAAAAAAAAAATTATTATTATATTAAATAATTTAAAATTATAACAATTAATTAATTAAAATATTAAATAAAATATTTAGTATTTAATAAACTAATTAATTAAAATTAATTAAATTTAAACATTTATAAATTTAATTTAAAATTAAATTTAAATTAATTGTAAAAAAAAAACATCGTTTATGAATCCTCTTGGAATTCAAAAAAAAATTATTTATTTTCATTTTTTTTTTTTTTATTTATTTTTTTAATTTTTTATTTTTTTAAATTTTTTTTTATATCAGTCAAAGTACATCCATCCGTAGCAAAAAAAATGACACCTATTTGTACGCTCCCATGAATAATCATTATTAGGGTTAGGGGTAAACATGTCAAGGAGTCAGGGAGTGTAAAAAAAATCATTATTGCATTATTACCTAATTATTACACAGGTTAATCCGTCAATTTTACTAATTAGTGCGACACTGCGGCCACGTGTTTATTCATGCGCCTATACCCGTGATACTTTTGAAAAAAAAAAAAAATTAAAAAAATATTGCTCTCGGTCGGGGAATTGAACCCCGGTCTCCCGCGTGCTGGATATCCTGACAGGCGGGGATACTAACCACTATACTAACCGAGATCTGATCGTTAGATGATTAATAAATATTTGATATTTGAAATAATATTTTCCTTAAAAAAAAAAATAAAAAAAAAATTCTCGGAATTGTAAAGATGAAAAGAAATGATGAATACTTTTCATACTTTTTCATATTTTTCATACTTTTCATATCTTTTTCATACTTTTTCATAAAAGTAAATAATAAAATTTTAAATTTTTTTTTTTTTTTTTTTTTGTTGCATCTTTCTTTTGAACAAACAATTCTTCTCAAGCACGCACATGAAGCGCAATGCAATCTAAATAATTGTAGATGTTGATCAAATTCAAATATTTTTCAAAACTTTAATGATATTTAATTTCTTTACTATCCTTGGAAATTTGAACAGGAAAATCCTTTCCACATGTTGACACTTTCATAAGCGGAAAACTATCGGAGTTCTAATGTTTTACAAACATTTTTATAGTAATTCGTTTAAAAAAAAAAATATCTTATTGAGCCACCAAAAAACCCTTTACTTTTGTCTCATTGTCATTGTTTTGGTTTTACAAAAAGAAATTTTTTTTTTTTTTTTTTTTTTTTTTTTTTCTTTACATAGCGAAAATACTTTTCTTTTTTTTTTTTTTTTT
>QZLH01000995.1:0-21353 GCA_003833135.1 Oehlia diaphana | reverse complement strand
TTCCTTATTACTCTCAGTTCTCTCCGTTTAATTAATACATCAATTATATATATATATATATAGTATTTTAATATTTTTTTATTGTAAAAAAAAAAGTACATATAATAATAACCAATTTTTTTTTTTTTTTTTTTTTTTTTTTATATAAAAAAAAATTTTTTTTTTTTTTTTGGAAATTTTTTTTTTTTTTTTTTTTTCTTTCTATTATTTTCATTTATAGCTGCAAGCGGCTAAAAAAGAATAGAGGTTTGTTTATTTTAAAATATTCTCACGTAAACATAACGTATATATATAATAGACAAATTATTTTTGTTATCATTATTTTCATTCTTTAAAAACTCCCCATCCAATTTTTTTTTTAAGTCAAAAGTTTAACGTAGTAACTCAATTTAAAACACTCTCCCTTTTTGGATCTACAAGTAAATTTTGTTTTAAAAGAAGGAAGAAAGAAGAAACAACAAATACAATGGAGACAGAAAGAGTGACATTTGTTAGAGAGATTGAAGGTTATTTAAATAATAAACGTTGTTTATATGAAGCTGAAGGTAGAAGAGAATATCTCCCTTTAGTAGATCAAGCTCTTATATTAATAAAAAATATGAAAAATGTTACAACGACTGAGACAACTATTCAACAAACTCAACAAAGGTAAGTTTTTAAGAGTAGTTTTGAGGTTTTGGGTTTTTTGGATTAAGGCGTTTACCACGTTAAAATATAAAGTTTTCAAAGTTTCCTTATTTGTAAATATTGTAAAAATGAATGGTAACACGCAATTGGATATATAATTTATATAATTTATACTTGAAGGAAGGGAATTAAGTGATATTATTCATGTCTTAATTGTGAATTTTTTAAATTTTAGTGCTTGCAATCGGCCTACATTTGATAGACCATCAGAAAAAATGTATCATTATGCTGAGGGTGAAGCGATTGACTGTGCCATATGTATTGAACAAGTAGAGGCTAATCATGCTCAAGTTAGATTATCATGTGGACATATTTATCATTTGAACTGTCTAGGGTAATTAATATTTATCCTTTTAAAAGTTTATAATTTGTATATTAAATTATTAAATATTGGTTATTTTATATTAAATATAGGTCACACTTTAATCATTCAGGTAAATTTTTTGTTTTTCACGTTAAAAAAAAAATATATACAATGTTTATTTTTTTTTTGTGACAATTTGCAAGGGTTCTAAGTGTCTAACGTCACGAAAATTATTATTATAGGTGATTATAAATGTCCTTATTGTCGGATAGAAGTAGACAAATATGCAAAACAACCAAGAATTTGGGAGCACCCTGTAAATGGACCACCACAGACGCAGAATCAAATTGATGCGGCTGATATGCCACATCCTGGTGAATTGGATTTCGCAAATTTTCAACGTGGTACGTATTCGTTAATAATGACGTTATGTTACATATAACGTGGTTTTAAAATAATAATAATTACTTACAGTATAACGTGGGTTTAAATCATTATATTTATAGGTGTGTTACAGGTGGTGAATTCATTATTTGGTGGTAGATTAAACCTTGGACATCCCTTCCGCAATGATAATGGTACCGAAGAAGATTATTATGATAATGACGAGTAGGTTTGTTATTAATATGTTGTTAAAATTTAAACAATTTTATTTAACCGAAATTTGCTTTTTTTTTTAGTGATTCACCATCCGAAAATGACGATCCAATATATGATCCGCGTTATGTTGGAAGTAATGACTCTGAAAGTTCCGATGATTCAGATGAATCCGATGATGACCACGAGTATGATAATGATTCTAACATTGGCTTCCGTTCACAACGTAATTCATATTATAGCAGCTCAAATGAAGCACTATCGTCATCGGCCAGACGAACAAATCCAAGACTCTCAATGGGTAATTATCGTGTTGATATAAAACGTTCCATTATAGAAACCTGATATTCACAATTTTTTGATATTCACAACAATTTTCGATATTTTTTTGATATTCACATATTCACACATTCACATATTCACAATAATTTTTCTTTTTATCCATTTCACAAGATTCTACAATAAGGACACGATCAATATCACGTAATCGGCCTCGTCCTGATTCAATGAGGTGTGTTTTTTTTTTCTTTCAAATATTTATCAACTTTTAACTCGTTAAATAGTTGATATGGTAATAATCTTGGTCTATAATTTCATTATATTCCATTATTATGGTAGTTCAGCATTTCGAAGGTCCGATAATGGAAATGAAATTCTTTCGTCATATATCACACGTGCTACTCAAACTTTATATGAAAAATGAAATCCTAATTATTTTGAACATTCTCAATTTTGTACTTAGTCGTCCTAGTCGTCCTTCAAGTTTCGTTCCAGATACTACGCCAAGATCTGAAGTTAACGAAATGTCTAGGTATCGAAATGATGATTATTATCCACAAAGACCTGATTTCATTAATATGCCAAGATTTCGTGGTCAAGATATCTATAGAAATGATATCTCAAATAATGAGCGTATCGTGTATCATGGGCAATTAAATAATTCACCAACTAATAATAATCAAAGCAACGAACAAACATATAATAATGCGAATAATGGTCATTTTTTTAATACGCTTCCGCAAACTATAATTAATGCATCACAACAGTCAACAATGTCATCAAATTATCATAACTCAAGTCTTTATAGAACCCCAACAGATTCTGAATTCGAATTTTCAAATGCCTTATACAGACACGCTTCGACATCATCCCGATTAAGAAATATGTACCAAGATGGTTCCACAACAGACGATTTGATGGACGGCGAATCTGATTCAAGCAATTCATCTTCAGAGGATTCAGATGATGATGATGAAGTGATGTTCACCGGTTCGTTCAATTGGGGTGAGAAAATCTGTGTGATTTTATAATTTTATAGATATTATAGTAATTAAAGAAATTTTTCTTTTTCTTTTTTTTTGGAATATTTATTTTTTGTTTATTAATAATTATAAAAGATGCAAGTAATGATATGGATACTTCTGATGATGATGATGATTCTGAAAGCGAAAATGAAAGCTACCGTAGAAATTTCTCACATCGTTCTTCCTTATCTTCTATTTCTCCCGTATCCTCGGATGATGAAGAAGAAAATGAGAATGATAACGAATCAATTGTTACCACATCAACGAACAATTCTAGGCCTGATCAACAATGGTATAAACCATGGTCTTGGTACAATAATGATACATCAACCTTGAACCAAACTACTACTAGAACTTCAAATATATCAGCATCTGATACTGATGCTACAATTAGCAGTGGTGAAGATGATTTTGAGTAAAGATGGTAAGTGATGGGAGGTCGTGTTGTAATTAATATGATGATATATACTATGAAAGATGCTTTTGATTTATAATCAAAAATATTCTAAAATCCGCAATAAAGCATTTGATATTCGCTATAAATAATTTCTTTTTCTAGTTAGATTATATACCTAAAATAATGGACTATTAAAGAAGAAAGAAAGAAAAAGTGAATATATTATTTCTAAGTAAGACAACACATATATATATAGTTAAATAATTGGATATGAACAAAAAGAAGGAGAATATTAATAATTACATTTGGTATGTTTATATAATATATAAAAATATAGAAATTTCTTTATAAAATTTCATTCCTTGGAGATTATTGAGTATTTTTTGTAATCTTTTTTTTTTTATATTATTATTATTATTTGATTTTATTCTTTCCTTATTACTCTCAGTTCTCTCCGTTTAATTAATACATCAATTATATATATATATATATAGTATTTTAATATTTTATTATTGTAAAAAAAAAAGTACATATAATAATAACCAATTTTTTTTTTTAAGAAAAAAAAAAATATAAATTGATTTGATGATAATAGATAATTTGATAATTTGATAATTGATAATTTATTTTGATTATTGAATTTGTAAATTCATCCAATTCGTCCAATTCGTCCAATTCGTCCAATTCGTCCATAATTCGTTCGTAATTCTGCCGTATAAAATTATTCAGGTACACACGACTGGTCGGATGGTACACGTTGATTGAAGAATGATTTACCAATTGTATCATTAAAATAACGCTTATAGAGCTGTTATTGCTAAGCCACAATAATCAAATTTTCATAAAATTCATTTTGTTATAAAACACATTAGTTATTGTTTAACTCTTTTTTAAAAAATTACTCTAATAAAGAGAAATGGGTCAATTGTTATGAAACGAATGATCCATTTAATATAAATTTGAAACAAATAACTCAACTGGTGAAACAATGTATAAAGATACTGTTGCTACTGTTGAAATTAATATCGATTTTGGCGAACATTAGTCAATATTCTAATTGGAAAAAAAGTGTTAATAATCCTAATATCTTCTCCTGGTTAGTATGTTGGATATAATCATAAATTGGAGATTCGAAGTGGATCTGAAGTTTTAATTGTTAATGGAAAAGAGGCTCTTCAATTAGATAATCTCAAAATTGTTGAAATTTAATTAACTTTTTTTTTTTACACTAACAGCTAAAACATGAATTTCTATAAATTTAATTTTATATTTTATTTATTTTTTATATTTTAATAGCAATTGAACGAAATTTATAAGAAAAAAAAAATTGCAAGATCATATTGTAGAATACGGCAACGTGATCTATTTAATTATGTATACTTATATTTTTTGCTTTTTTTTTAAAAAATAAATATATATTTTTTTATGACTAAAGATAACGAAATCGTTATACGTGATTGATAATTCACACTTGATATATAATATGGAAACTTAATCTAAAAAACATATATCTGTCCAAAATTTATGCTTAATTATTTTCTCGTTAACTAATCAATTTTAAACACCATTATAATACTAGTTTAAAACTTGCTAATCACCTTAGTAATCTGCAATTGGTAGTTGTTCTCATTATTTTTCATTTTCTTCGACCCTCTATATACTCCTCCAAAAATTTCTCACTCTTTTCCTTTAAACTATCTTTACCTTGATAATATTTGGCTGAATCGTTATCTAAAATCTTCTTTTATATCGAACGGTTCGTACTCCCTTCTGTGGTGTTGACTCTTGAATCTTGATCTTGAAATATCGCTATTCGTGTCGTCGAACGCCTTTTTAGCTGCTTCGTCAAATAATGTTTGTTTTGTTTCAATCGTCTTACTCCTCATACCATTTGATTGCATTTACCACTTCCTCAGTTGACGCGTAATCTTTTATTGGATTGCCGGTTCTGTTTCGTGTAATAACCTTTTCCTAAATTTAATTAACCATATCAACAACCATTGCTTGCGTTTCCTGTATATCTTCTTTTTTAACTTCAACTTCTCTTTTTTTCCCTTTACACCCCTTTTACCATTACCTTACATATGATTAACACATGAAACAACTGATACATGTATATTTTTTTCATACCTTTAACTAGCTTTAAGACTGCTTGAAGATGTGATAAATAAATACAATTGGTTCACTTTCGGAAACTAACGAATTATAAGTTAACAATCCTTGCGGATGATGCAATATTGATTTACCGTTAAAACTTTAGCAAACCCATTTTCACCGATTTCTTTTATATCTAAATTTATCAAATGATACTTATACTTAACTACCCATTTAAGAAATTTACCAACAATAATGTATCAAACATTGTATCTTTTATAAACTTGACAATATCAATTATCAGGATTTCTATCGATCCATCCTTCCATTATTCCATAATCTATAATACAAACAATTTTCATGATTGAAATCTCTAAAATATTTGATTTACTTTTTTTTATTTGGAATATTTTTCATGATCGTAAAATTTATTTTTTATCAAAAAAAATATTAAATGAAACATGTTTTAATAATTGTGATATTAATAAATAACAATCGTTTCTAATTAATTTTAATTTTATTAAATTCATTCAAAATTTTTTCTACAATTTCTAGAAAATATTAATGTTATATCTCATATTAACAATTCCATTGAATTAATTTACCATTCAACGTTCTTAAATTAACAAAAGATGAAAGTATTTTCGTGAAGAAGACTAGTTCATGTGTACTGAGTGTATTAACGTACAGAATTTTATAGAATTATGAAAAAAAAATAGAAAAATGATTTTCATGTATGGAATTGAAGGTATTTTGATCAATTGCGAAGGTATATTTACAATAATCCAAATCTTCATTAAGAACAAAACGAATTGGAACTTCTTTTAAATACAATTAAAATAAAATATTAATATTAATAAAAAAAAAATAAAAAAAAATAAAAAAAAATAAAAAAAATAAAAAAAATACGTTTTAAAATAAAAATAAATGTTAAAATATTATTCACTTATATAATATTTAGTTTTTTTTTTACAAAAGGTCCTTTTTTAATTTTTTCTCATGATTCATGACTCTGGCATCATTTTGACATTTTTTTTTGGATAGTCGTCATATTAATATTTTATAGAAAACAAGCGTTGCGAATTATTAATTATGTATTAAATCATGAGTCATGGTTACTGAGTAGTTATCAAAAATCAGGAAAAAAAAGGTGTCTCAGTTCATCATGTGCGCCTTATGTTTATCAACTCATTCGATCATTTGTTTAACAATTTGACTTGATAATTGATATATGTATTAACTAGTATATTTGCTACACGTTAAACGGTTCGCTTTTCTATAGGATAGTAAAAAAATAATCTTTTAAGGAACGAATTTAGAAAACTTTTTTTTTTTAAAAAAAAAAAAAAAAAAAATTTAATGGCTGAAACAGTTTGATTGCGTTTACATCGGTTTATAAAGTGAAAAAAATAAAAAATTACTCATTTACGATGACTCAACTATATTTAATTATTCATACGTGATTATCACATTATCAAATTATTAGAGTCGATTTCATTTTATTAGATATTTATTCAACATCAGTTAATAAAAGTAAAAGAGCTTAAATTGATTTACTGATGGTTTTTCGCGTTTTTTGTTGCATTACATTATTCATTTTTCAAAGCTATGATAAATGAGTCATTGCAAGTAAATCATGAGTCATCTCTATTTTTTCGTTATACAAACTAATTTGATTTACTTCCTAACGAAATACCTATATCGTAAAATGTATATATATTGTAATGCCGTAGTATACATAGTAAATGTAGTAATTGTGGGGCGCAGTATTATAACTAAATTATTTTTAGTAATTTTTATTTTTAATCATGTGATAAGTTAACGTCCGAAAAAGACGTTAAACTAAAAAGGTTAAAGATCGTTAGTGTTCAGGGAATATTATTACAAAAGTTAAGGGATCGGCAGTACTCTTATTTGTATTGCAAATTCATACCTGTACTTGTGCTTCACTTGTATTTGCTGCTGTTAAACAATTAAATGACCCTGCACTTGATCCTGCTCCTTCATATGGTTGTAATGGTCTTAGAGTTTCGATCCGTAGCGGTTTTATCCGGTTTTTATCCGGATACCGGCTCGGTTAATTTAGGCTGGGACCATCAAAATTAATAAAAATTTATGGAATAATATTATTTTAATTCTGGCCGAAATTATAGTCCACTCAAAGCCGAAATTTGTAACCTTTTTTAATCATAATCCCACGTTAAAATATTTGAGGTTTTATCCGGATCGAAACACTACGCTGGGAGATAAAAAACTTCGTCACGTCACGTGCTGTAGGTCCGATCTACCTTGCGTAAAGTGAATTAAAAAATGTAAGGATTATCAACTTAAAGAAATTATTTTCCTAGCTCACTCAACTTTTTTGCATTACTAAGAAAGAAAAAATTTTATCTATTATTACCCATGAGCTATCATATCACGCCATAAAAAATTAATAAGATGCTGTCTAGAATAGGGTTAGGGAGAAATTTATATAAATAAAAAAATATCAGGCTTAGAGAGAGTTTTAAAGATAATAATACTGTTCAACAGATTTTGACGGACTGATATTTTTTGTTGATGGCTAAATAATTGATATTTTTCTTTTATTGGCTAAATATCAAATATATTTGCAGTTTAATTATACTTTTTAAAAACTCTTACTATAATAATAGCATGATCTTGCGTGACTGACGCAATAATCTAGTTATTGGTTATGGTGGATAAAATATCGTGTCACCCCTTCAGGGTGACCGATATTTTACCCCCCTAAGGCCCTAACCAATAACTATTATATAATGCTCTTGCATACAATGGAATTATTTTTCACGTGTTTATGATGTCAATCGACTCATTAAAACTATAATATAGATTTTATTTTTACCATATTTAATATTAAAATATTCTTAAAGCTATCATAATTAAATTGCTTGTACTACACTACTGGAATAAAATAACTGGTGCAAATTTATAAAGTTAAAAAATACTCGTCATGCAGCTCTTTTCTATATTTCTCATCAGTTTTCTCAGTCTCCTTACTTTTACAACACCTTTTATACACTATTACAACTATAATAAGAACGGCAATTAAAAATACTGGAATACAAACACTCAATACAATTTTTAAAGTGAGAGTAAAATCTAAAAGTGGTAGGGAAGGAATTGGAGAAGGGGTTGGAGAAGTGTTTGGAGGAATGGCTGAAATTTCATATAAGCTTAAAGTCCAAGCACCTCCACATAACTGAGAATTATCACCCGGACAACTAGCACTGCAATAATCCGAGCCTTGATTTCTTCCTATAGGACTATAAGAATTTCCACAAAAGCATTGAGTTCTTGCTTCAAGTCCAGCGTATTTATAATTACCTTCCCGGCAATTATCAAAACATTCATCAATTGTCATAGATTCAGATGATGTACACTTATCTCCTAAGATTCTTTTACCGCAAGCTCCATTATCTTCAATACATCCTTTGTAGCGAGAATATTTAATTTTATCCTTATTGACATTATGCATTATATCGAGTTTCTCTTCAAGAGTGATATTGTAAGGTGGAGTGTAATAATGTACTGCTGCTTTATAAACTGTGTAAGCATCTTTTCCTCCACATGGATAAGTTACATTGCCACTAAAAGTAGCAGTGGTACAGTACATATTACACTTTTTGTCGTCATCCTTAATATAAGACTGAAGAGCATTTGCATATCCACAGCGGCAGTTGACACCACCTTCCAAAGCTCCATAATCAAATTTAAAATCTATACAACGTTTCAAACAATGACCCACATTCATTCTAATTTGATAAGTGTAAGGGTCATTAAATACTAAACCAGGTCTTTTTGGGCTGTTCAATGTTACAAGACCATTAAAAGTGTCAATAATAGAACTATTATCAAAAACATAGCAGCCTAATGGACTGACTTGAGGATCTTGATAAAGAATGTTACCATTTTCATCACATGAGTCACACGCTTCATTTGCCATAATAAATCAAGTACAGTATATTATAAAACACCCAGGTGAATTAAATTTTATTTTCTAAGCTAATTAACAAATTGTAAAAAGCTTTCTGAAACCATCAATAAATTTCCTGTCAAATTCCTTAAATACATTTATAAAATTTGATATCAAGAGTTGTACAAAAAGTTAATTTAAGAATGGTTGATATCAATTGAGGCATAGCATAAAATAAATGTAACCCAAGGTTTGAACATGATATAAAAAATTTTAATTTATCGTTAATAATATGACCATTGAGATCATTATAACATCTAAAATGGCAATCAAATGGTAATTGATATATTTTATATGAGAGCATTGGTAATGCCCATAGAATAAGTTTATACTTCAAACATTTCAGGAGTAATATTACTTTAGATCACATGCAGTATACATAAATACTTTTTAGAAGATTTAACAAATATGAACGATCTTCTGACTTTCGATAATGGCATCGAATTCTATTGTGCGCATCTAGAACGACGATCTATATGTATGACAAAAGCAGTTTTCATTCTTGAAGTTCTAAATTTGAATAGTACTTTTTTTGCACCCTCTTTGATAGAAAATATTCTGCTTATTCATCATGATAAACAGAAGAATAATTTTATGTACCACTAAGCAAGAGGAAATTAATAATAGTAATTATATATAAATATAATTTCTCATTACGTAGTAAGTTTTTTTTTTTTTAACAAAATAAATTTCAATTAATTCAATTAAGGAAATAAAACGGCATACTTTCTTTTTCATGAATGCAAAAAATCATGATGCTAAAGACTTTCGCAATTTTAACAGTAAGATATCTAATGAGTTTTAATAAGACATAAATCTTACATCCCAATTTCCCATATCAACCTTCTTCAATGCACATTAATATACAATTTTTAATTTATTCTTTAATAGCTCTATTAGATAAAAAAAAGATATGGCAGTTTTTCGAATTTTAAATTAAAATTTCATAAAAATACATTTATTTCCAATTTTACCTTCTTAATTCGGTTCCACATCGGCTCTAATAAATAAAAAAATGAGCTACGTCTATACTTGCCGCCCATTTACATAAAAAGGAAATTGTAACAATACACTTGCCGATCAATTATTGTTATAATTTCCTTTTTTGAATATGGGCGGCCAAGTATAAGATACAAGTAGAGCATGTGATGATGATCAATCAGAAAAATTTTGATTGGCCTTCAAATGTGTGTGATCATCAGATGACTCGGCTCTTATAGCAAGAGATCCAGTATCTTTTAAATTTAAGTTCTGTTCCAGAATCGACTCGAGTCGACTCATTTTGAACCGATTTCATCCCTATGTATTTATCATTAATAAAAAAAGAATTTTTTTTTTTACCTTTCGATAAAAATGAAAGAGTTAACTATTTTACAAAAGATAACTAGTGATAATAAATGCTATCATATAAAGTAGAAACAACATTAGCTATATTATGACCTAAAACGATTTGTCCGCGCTTCCTTTGGAAATATTAATGATAAATTTGGAATCATCGTTGGGCTTCATCAAAATTATCATCATGAGTTAAACGTCTTTTAAAATAAAACTGCAACAATTGCAATTATAAACGCAGGATTTCCAACACAATACCAATTTGTCATACAAACTTAGACCCCAAGAGCCCCGCACAACTGAGAGTTGTTTCACTTGTTTCCGGGACAACTGCTGACAAGATCCTGAACTTAATTGCCGTCCCACAACACCATAATAGGAGTTCCCACAAGAACATTGAATTCTTGCTTAAAGCCCAGCATATTTATAATTACCTTCACGACAATAATCTATGCATTTATCAACTGTCATAGTTTCGGTTGATTAAGCGTTTATCACCCAAGATCCTTTTACCACAAGCCGATTATCTTCATGAATTGCCGCTTTATAAACCGTATACACATGAGTAAGTTACATTATTTACCACCCGTAATCGAATTTAAAATCTATGCAGACCTTAAGGCAATGGCCTACATTCGTTCGATTTTGATTAGTATAGGAAACTTTAAATATTAGCTCAGGTCTTTTTGGGCTGTTCAATTTTTCATCACATAAATCGCATATTTCATTTGCCATAATAAATCAGTATGCAATGTGATTCAATAAATAATAAAAAAAAGGTGGGATTAAATATACGAATAATAAAAGGTTTATTAACTGAACTGTTTATTTTTAAATTAAGTAAAAAAAACTTTTGGTACTATAGTATTAAGTTATTTAAGTAAGAAAGCGATTTATCCAGTTCCTTAAATATTTCATAAAATTCAAGATTAACGCGTACGGAATACAAAAACACTCTAGTAAATTTAGGAATAATATTTCATTCCCGCTAAAGTGTATGATTTAGATGAAAAAAAAAAATACATGAATAAATTTAAAACAATAAAGTTTGATTTTTTTATTTCCAAATAGGATTTTATAATGAATTGACTGAATTAGATATGGAAATTATAAATGATATCATGCATTATATTTTTATCTCAGGAGTAAGAAAAGAAGTCTACTAAACTTGACTTAAATTATAATGAATAAAATCAGAGTTACCCGAAAACTTTCATTTCATGATAACTTTCTTCTTTCATTCAATTAAACCTATTCATAATCTTATGAAAAGTTACTAAATTTATATCTTTTTTTTTTTAATATATATATATATATTTAATTAAAATACTCGTTCTGTTAATACACTAACTTTAGAAAAGCGAGAAAAGATCTGGGCGAATTACAAGTTACCAATTTTGGAAATTTGTGATTTCCAAATGATAAATATGTCTTATTATTATCTTGTTATTTTATTAAAAATAAAAATGCTGTGCATAATCACTTGTAATGAAAAAAAAAATAAATTTGGTATCCACAAATTAAAAATTAACTAAAAATCTAAGCAACTTGGATAATATCTATATTTTGAAGTTATAAATTATGAAGCGGAGAAATAAAAGATGCTGGGATTTGCATAATTACCCCTGCTTGTTTGATTTAGAAATTTTTTAGTGGGAAAAATCCAATGTACACCACACTTAATTCCAGCCGAATGTCAGCCATTTTTTCGTGGTTACTCTAGGTAGTCACAAAAAGAAATAATGTTGGAAACTTCATTTTAAATAAATCATTATACAAATAAATAAATATAAAAATCTTACTTTTAAATTAAAGTGTAAATAGTTATATATATAATTTTTTTAATTGTCAAACAATTTTAAAAAGTTTAATCGTGACTTATTAATGTTTTTTTTTTACGCACAATTTGAAAACCAACTACAAAATTCAGATCAATTACAAAGTTCAGTTTTAATTTATGATTTAAATTTTGATATTATTTATCAAAAGAAATTCAAAATCATATAAAAATTATAATTGACTTATAATTGTTGTCCCTAGAATTGATAATAATTATTTTATTAAGTTGGTAACACTCACTTCTTTGATATTATCTCTATATTTTAATTATTTCAGTTAATAAATTTTCTTTATAAAAACAAATAAATTAATTGCCGTATAGCACAGACGTATTTTGGCGTACCCTTATACAGTCAAACCTTTATATAACGATATGTCGGGATAAATATGAAATATTTTAGAAAATATAAATATCGTTATATCAAAGTTATACAGATATTTATATGTCGTTATCACTAATTTACTAATTTGAAAAAAAAGTGATAGTAGCGTTTTTTTATAGCTTTTAGCCTTTTATATTTTGCATTAATATTGGATAATTGATAGCGCGCTGCGCACACGATGATCGCGAATTTTCTGATTGGATGTATCACGTGGTCAGGGCTGTGGCGTGCGTCAGATTTCAGACGTCCAAAAAAGAGACACAGAAAAAATCTATTAGAAAAACTAAAAATTTCGTAGACGTCAAGAGCTTCGAAGCTTAATACGTTCCGCCCGTTACAAACGGTAAGTAAGAGTGTCGTCGTCTAGTGGTTACCATAGGGCTGATGTACTTAGATATTATAGTCTTCGCGATAAGCTGATTTGCAGGGGGAAGTTGTTGTATATGAGCGGAGTGCCATAGAAGTTACTATTTATAATAATTATGGCAATGATGAGGGTTATCCCGAGGGTCTTTATGATGGAAACCTAAGCGAGTTACTCGTATCTTCGTATCCTGTAGACAAACTGTATCACTTAGCTGGTCTAATATCCTTTTATTATTTTTATTATTATATCCTCTTTTGTAGTTCTATTCAAGGCCACAATATTCATACAATAAAAATCATGTGATTTACTAATAAAACATGAGCAATAATTTTATAATTTATTATATATCCTTATAGGATCACACTGTATTTTTTTTACATTTATTGAATAGCTTTATTGATGATATATATAATAAATGAATACTGTTTAAATCATTACAAATACATAATAAAATTAGATTTTTATACAATAATAGACTATAAATTAATTCGTGACTGATTTAATAGTGTGATCGTGAGAGTCTATATAATAAAACACTTACTGTATTGTATAGGTCTTTAGGCAATACTTTGCTGTTTCGATCTCAACCATTTGATCGGTCAGATTGTACTGACCACTTCGTGGCACAATCTGAGCCAATCAAATGGCCTCAATCGAAAACAGCACGTTATTGCCTAAATACTATACAATAAGTATATAATATTGCTTATATTCATATATGAATTATTTTTATAAATAAAAAAATGTGATATTTTGTTGCACAAAATATGTTATATTAACATAATCGGATTTAAATTAAATTGTTTGAATATTAAAAAAATATATATATAAACAGTTCAAAGCATGTTTTAAAATCCGAAGCAACATCCCTATAATAATAAATAATGATTTCCCTGTATATTACTTGTAAAACCTTATTTTTCCACATTTCAACTGATAATTTAATTAAACATATCATATTATTTTCAAATTATTGATAACAGCTTTCAAAATTTATTTTTAATTATTTATAATTAAAATAAAATTATTCTCTAATTCATAAATAATTTTCAGAATTTTTTTATAAACGATATTTATATTTGATATTAAATGTAAATTTGATTGAAAATGTGTATTAAATATGGTGATTATTAGGATTATTGGGATCATCAGGATCATCAGACGACTGACTACATATTTTAATTTTTTTAGTATATACTAAAAAACCTATTACACAAATAATTAACAAAGGAAGGCTAACACTCAAACCAATTATTAAAGGAAGATTATTTGAATTATTTGAATTTGAAAGAGGTGGAACTTCATATATACTTAGGGCAAAAGAACCCCCACATAATTGATAATTATTGCCTGGACAACTATTACTACAATATTCTGATCCTAATAATCGTCCTAAAGGATTATATGTATTACCACAAAAACATTGAACTCTTGCTTCTAATCCAGCATAGCGATAATTTCCCTCCCGACAATAATTTATGCATTCTTCAACTGTCATAGTTTCAGTATTTGTACATCTATTGCCCAAAACTCTTTGACCACAATATCTATTATCCTCAATACATCCTCTATAATTAGGATATTTAACCTTATCTTTATCTATATTATTCATTATATTAAGTTTTTCTTCAACCGTGATACCGGTTGGAGGAGTAAAATATTGTATTTCCGCTTTGTAAACAGTGTAAGCTCCTAATCCACCACACGGGTAAGTCACATTTCCTTTATAGGTAGTTGTTGTGCATAATTTATTACAAAGTTTATTGTCAGCTTCGATATAAGTTTGAAGAGCATCTGCATATCCACATCTGCAATTAATACCATTCTCTAAAGCCGCATAAGTAAAAAGGAAGTCAATACAATGTTTAATGCAGTGACCTACATTCATAAGATTATGATTTGTGTAAGGATCAGGGAAATTTAAACTCGGTCTGCTTGGACTGTTTAGTGTTGCCAAACCATTGAAAGAATCGCCAATAGAACTAGTATTATAAATAAAACATCCCGTTGGATTAACTTGAGGATCTTGTCTAAGAACCACACCGTTTGAGTCGCAGGTTTCATTACAAGTTTCTGTCATTCTAATGAATTTGATATCATATAACGTCCGAGTACGAATAATAAGAAATATTAAAATAAAAAAAAAGGGAATAAGTCATTAATTTTGGACTGAATTTTATTTTGACATTAACATTAAGAAAGAAAGAAAGAAAGATAGAAAGAAATCCTGAAAGTATTTTTTTCAGTTCCTTAAATACAATTAATTTTAACAAAGATAAAAATATAACGCATTTAATTCCGTTATTCCGCATTTTTTCCATAAATGTAGCAAATTACTATCACGAAAGACACCACAATAGATTATATCTGCAGAGTACATGTACTGTACATTCTTTACAATGAGCACTGATGCGACATTTGTAAAATCCGTTTGTACTCAAAGTTTATTAACTCATTATAAATGTATTACAAATGTTTGATTTCATCGTATCATTGTATGGAATGAACCAACGTGGACATGAGTTCTATATTAATTTTTTTTTGTAACAGTAAATATTAATAACGTTAACAAAACTTTAAGATGGTATAATATTGTTTTATTCATATGTTTTACTTAATATAATTTTTTCAAAGAACCCATCAAATGTCTGCGAAGACCAAATTAGAACATTCCAAATAAAATAGTGTTTCAGAAAAAACCGGAAATTTGATGTGATGATCATTCCAAATCACGTGAAATTTTTTAAATCTACAAAAATATTTTTTAATTCGTTTAATTTTTAAGTGAATTCTATTTAATAAATTTTTATACTAAATTTCTAAGCCAGTAAATAAGCATTTTTAATTGAATTTTTCAAGTATTTTTTTCAGAAGTAAAAAAAAAACAACTATGACTCTTAAAAGATATCAAAATTTAAAGAATTATTTTGCATTTTAGATAATTCAAATTAAATGATAAATTGAAATTATACTAATTTGAAGAATAATTTTGATATTTACTTTTTTTATTAAATTCAATCCACCAATAATAATTCACAAATTTGCTTAAAGGCTAAATTTTTCAAATGTAGCCTTCAAGATTATTATGTACTATAGATTGAACTAAATTGGAGTGAACTATAAATTTAAATAATTTTCGTAACATACTGTAACAATCAGGTCATTCAATGAGCTCTTAATAAAATAACATGTGCTTCACATAATAAATTTAGGATATATATGCTTAAAATAGTTTATATATAAGTTCTTAATAATAAAAAATTCTTTTTTAAAATTGAATGAAAGTTGATAGAATAACGGCTCAAAAAGTCAATTTTTAAATGTTACGTTTTATGCATTTAACATTCCATAAAAGGTTAACTACCTTTCAATACTGATCGGCAAAGAAAGAGTACTGTGTCATTAGATAATACTAACAATATTTACCTACAATATGTATCAACATGATACAAAAATTTAATTACGAAAATTCTGACCAAGGATTGCACGACATGGATAGATAATCGTTAATTATTTCTAAAATAGGCAGTTTGCTTGCTTATTTAGGCCTGCAAAACGCCATTTTTCCGTATTTAATTTTATTTTATTTTATTCTGAAAGGTGATACTGCATCAAATTTGGAGGAAAAAAAAAGCAAAACAACATTATACAGTATATATATATATATATATTGTAAGTAAATAAAGCGATATGCTTTAATGAAGAAATTTTTACAAATTGCTGTTACATTGGAAAAAAAAAAATCATTTTCTTTGATATCCTTCATAAAACAAACCCAATAAAAAAGTTATATTATTGAATTTATTAGGTGTAATTATAATTGTTGAAAATATGATTAAAATATTCTCTCTTAAGATTATATAAAGTGTTGATTGTCAGAACATCGATATAAAGAACCATGTTAAAAAACATGGAATCATCTATGAAGTCTTTCTATTTCATAGTTTCTAAGACTATCTTCAGCTTTACTTATTTCATTGTCATCATTTTTTCTTTCAATAAAGACTACATTCCATAATATTTAGTTTTTCCTCAATAGAAACATTAAAGGTGGTCTTAATTTAGAATAATAGAATGCGTTTTTTCCTCCACATGGATAAGAAACCATACCTCCTGTAGTAGTATAATATTGCATATTTTATCACTTTCGAACCTTTTCAACCTGAATATAAGATAAGAGTGTATCCATATCCCCACAACGACATTTTACTCCATCTTCTATACCAGCATAGTTAAAGAAGGAGTAATTTGTGGGTCAAGTCTAGGCTATAACTCATTTACACATACTTTTTCACAAAGTCCAGTTTCATTTGACATACTGTTGTATAAATAAAAAAAATTGTATTTATATTTATGATAGATGAGATTTTTGATGGGTTGCTCATATTTATAAGTATCAATAATATAACTTTCTTATCATGTCACAATTAGTACAACTTGATAATAATCAGTAAAACTTAATTAAATCGAATGAACTTTTGTTATCAGTTACATACGATCAAAAATGAATTAGCCGTATGTTTGCATATTACGCCATTAAATATACAGTATATGCTCCATCAAACAAAATTTAATATAATCAAAGAAAAAAAATAAATATACTTATTATCGTAGTATACATCCTTTAATTAAAAGATTCCATGAAATCTAAATTTTTTCATTTTAATATTTATAATAAATATGCAATATTGTTTAGAATAACTTGATTGATGGCATCAGTATGTATATAATTACATTCGTTATGTTATTTAATACATAGAATTGTTACTTAGGGAGGGGGTTAGGGTAGTAAGAGTAGTTTGGTATTGGGCTTATCTGATGCTAGATATACCTGGCAGTCCCACGAGTTATATTTTTACTAAAAATTGCAGTCCTAAAAAAGAAGTGTTTTAATTAGAAAATGGATTAAAAATTATAAACACACTGTAATCATATCACATTTACTTTTTTTTGTTACCTTTTTAACATATTACAGAGATGAAAACATAACTTTAATGATCTTATAGGATATATCCATGTTATAAAAGATTTTCTTAAAATGACAAAAAAGGGAAGGTTTCACTATATGAACTATTTTAAATTTAGAAATAATGACATGTTAAATCAAATCTTCTGGGAAGTTTTTTTACCAAATTAAAAAGTTCATAAGATTTATGTGAAAAATGCATCTTAATCTTTATTTAAAAAAAATTTTTTAATTAAAAACATTTATTAATATTTTTTTAATTCTTTAGATTGATTTTTGAAAATTAAAAATAAAATTTAAACTAATTTAAAACTGTCAATAAATATTATAAGGATATTACTAGAATTCCAAATATCTCTTATTTAACTCATAGGTTTCTTAAAATTAGAGGTATATAGGATAACAAAATTTTTGAAAATATGATGCCAGAAGTCTATACTTAACAACTGTATGATTTTGTTTCAATTTTTAAGCTTATTTTATATCATGTAATCTGAAATTTAACCAATAAAAAATTGAAATTTTTTATGTAAAGTACTAGCTTTTGAAAATTTTTTATTATAGATAAAATAAAATATAAGAAATTAACTATTAATTTTTTTCTTAAAAAAAATTACATTCAATTCAAATTATAACAATTTGGATTGATATTATTATAATGCATGGAGTCAACCTAAATTATCATAAGTTCTGGTTAACATATTTTATTTTAAATTTGGGCCAATTATATAAAAATCATGCAATCTTAATTGTTTATAACTTTTTACATAAATCTTTTAGAACTGTATTTTTTTAAAGGAATTAAAAGATTTTTAAATGTTACATTTTATTGTCATCTAGCATCATACCTCTATAATACATAATTTTGATTAGAATATTAATATATAAATTTTATTTAATATTTGGAATCTTATTAAATTTTTTAAAGTATATATACTGTAATTTTAATAAGTTTATTATATATCTTTAAAAAAGTTTTATTTTATATTTTAGAAATCTATTTTAAAGTTATTTTTATCTTTAATTTTAATATCTAATATCTTAAACCTTTGATTTATTTATATATTTTTTTATAATATACTAACATTTATTATTAGTTAAATAATAAAAAAAGAAAAAATGTATTTGTAACAACCTGTTACATGTCTTATTTGTAACATCCTTTTTTTGTTTTTTAATAATAATTTATATTTTAAAAAGTATAAATATGATTCCTATATGCAAAATTTTATTTGAAAAACTTTTACTTAATGTACTAAAGTCAGTTTCATAGACAAAACTTTAAGTTATAAGCGTTTTCTTGAAATTTTTTAAAAAATTCTTTTGTTTTAGTTACACAACTGATCTTTCGTTTTGATTTGCTAATTAGTTTACGTTACACCTGATCTTAAATTTTGATTGGATAAAATTGATGTTGTTACAAATAAGACGCATAACATGTTGTTACATATAAGTTTATCCAAATAATAAAATAAAATATTTCACAAAAATTTAGGGCAATCACATTACTTTTTATTAATATAATATTTTATCATAATCATTAAATTCTAAAACTGTTTACTGTTAACTATAGAATTCACTTTAAATTCCGTTCCTATTTATGTAATTTTACAAATCCTTTTTTTTCTTCTATATATTATTTTATATATTATCTTTCTATTTTATGTGTTATTTTATAATCTATTTTATGTTTTTTATATCATCTTTATATTCTTTTAATATACTATCTTTTATATTCTTTTCTAATATTATGTTCTTTCTTCTATATTAATTTTATCTTTTCTTTTTTTATCATCTTAAATATTCTGTTATAAAGGAAATATTAACAAGAAAATAATCTTTTAAAAATATTTTTATGAAAAATAAATCTATTTTTATAACTCACAATTATTCCTATTGTTGAACTTGATAAACCAGTTATTATATCAGAATTTATCCTTATTGTTAAATATAATAAACCAGTTTCCATCTTAAAAATGATCGACTTTTTAATTAATCCATCTGATCTTCATTGTTTATTCAATAAATATTACATCATGCAGATCATTTCATTTCCCACATGTTTTATTTTTCCGGCTAATTATTTATCTATGTTATGTGATTTCTTTAATTAATCATTTATCCTTGCTTAGTATTCGGTCGCTTACACTGAATACCACACTATTAGAGTATAAGGTTTATATTAAATAATAATAGTATTAGACTTGCAAATCACTAGCGAATGAGTGCTGTTCATTTTAAGATAAAATATTATTCATATAGGAGCTCAATTAGGCAATTTTTCGCTTTCAGTTGATATGGCTGTATAATGTTGAACATTAATAAAAATTGATTGATTATATATAATTTTTTTGAATAATCAATTATATATCACGTTTGGTCTTATAGTATTCTCTATAAAAATCAGCTGAATGAATCAGTCAACATTTATAAAACAAATATATATATTATAGTTGTAGAACAGCCAAAAATAGAATATAGCAATCCAACACTACACATCATGCCATGGTTAAAAAAAAAATAATCTAATTCTTTATATAATAAACAATATTGAATTGTTTTATTTTGCCATTAAAAAATAAAAATAGAAGCATATTATTTTGATTTTTGAAGATTAATACTATATATGAAAATTAATAAAAGTTATTTTTTTTGAAGTCAACTAAATGTAGAAAATATATATTCAGTTTATAACATAAAAAAAAAGACTACCTATGATAAATTTTTGATTAGTACTGATTTATATTTAGCTTAGAGATAAGAATGCCAAAAATCCTACCCTATAAAAAAATTGGATACATTTTTTATAAAGTTTTCATACGATTTTTTTCCTTAGAAATAACGTATCTTAATAGGATACGGAAAAATGCACAATTCTGTATCACTAAATATATGGTTTGGATACGGAATTTGCACAGGATTCATATGGAATTTACATGATTTGATCACTGATTTTATCACGAAATTTATACGATTTTGTTACTGAATTTACTATTTGTATTGCAGTTTACTATAATTGTATTTACATAAATCTAATTTTACTTTATTAAATTAAATAAAAAATAAACAAAATACAAATATATTAC
>QZLH01000994.1:35711-48626 GCA_003833135.1 Oehlia diaphana | reverse complement strand
TATTATGGTAAGTTACTTTTGAAAATATTTATTGATTTACAGTAATTTTGATAACTTGTACGTTTCAAAGTACAAAGCATTTTATAATTGAGAATAAAGTATAAATTTTTTTTTTTTGTATTTTCAAAAAAATAAATAGCAATAAACCTATAATAAAAAATCATTTCCAAAATTATATATAAAAATAAAATAGTTTAGAAGAAAAAATTTAATTAATAATTTAATATATTTTTAATTAACGAAAATCAAGGTGGATACAGATTATAGTTTGCACATACGGTAAGCTTTTTTTGACTTTACGCTAGGAAGATAAATAATAATATTGTATGATCGATTAAATGAACCTTGTCTAGTAAATATGGTAAATGAAAGAAATGTAAGGTATTTCATACTATTATCCGTATGGAGAAGATAATATTATGAAGATGATCAAGCATTGAAGGATCGAAAGTTTTATTGTGTATACATAAATCAATAATAATTTTGAAAAGTTTATTATGCAATTTTAAATTGAGTAAATTTTAAAACAAAAAGAAAATTTATTTATTTAATTATGTATTAAGAGTATTAAGAGATATATTTGTTGAATTGAGGCTATATCTTTCACGTTACCTTTGCACTAATCTTACTAATCTTTGATGAGGCGTAAAAAAATTGAGAATGAATAAAGTGTTACTATTTCTACGATAAAAAATATTAATAGATGTTTTTAAAAAGGACAATCTAACGGACTACAGGTTCCATGAAGATAAATACATCATATTTTGAATATTGTATTTTATAGAGAATTTTTCAAAATTAATGCAAAAGATGTCAAATACTTCACGCAAACGAATATAATGCTCAAAAGTTGGAGAATGTTGAGAATGCTAATAGAAATCCAGTTAGTTTGAATATTAAGTCACTTTATAGAATTCATGATAGTAATGCAAATTCATTGAGATTTTACACAGGAAATATTTTATATTTACAATATCATAATTCCTAGCATATAAGTGATTTTGGATGCTAAAATTATATGGCGATTTTTCTTATGAAACACTTGTCCGAGATTTTGATTAATATCGATGCGTAAAGTAGCTAAATACATGTTTAGTATTAGTTCTAATTAATTTTTTTATAGGTCTTAGAGGAATAGGTAAGTAACATTATTCGATAAAAGATCATTACTTTTTCAAAATATAAATTTGAATGATGAGTTACAATCAATTATGATTATAATTTATGGAGAAAGAAATTATTTAAATTTTTATACAATTTCAACATTTGTCTCGATTTATTTAGATATCTTATTATCATAATTTGTATTGTCTCTTTATATACGTATAAAAAGATCAAATGTATCAAGAATTTTAGCAGTTTTTAGATTAATATATATTAGCTTTACATTCAAGCCAAAAATAAAAGTGAAATTTATCTTTAGTGCAATTTAATTATTCAATATATTGATTTACCAATAAAATTTTTTAAATAATTCTTAACTCGCCTGCAGTTCTTATATAGAATAATATTTCGTACTTAATTAAAATTTAATTGGTTACACAAATTTATTATAGATTAACACAGAACAATTTCGTGAGGAAATATGTAAATAAAATAAATAACGATCAAATATGCTTTGATAAAGTAAACAATTAAGAGGTTAATGAGTTTAAGTCATTTTATCATCAGCAGCAGATGATAATAATTTTTATCACACAATTTGTAATTATCACGTTAAATGTAAATCGCTTAGTTGCAAATATATTGAATAAGGAAATTTACAGAATGGATTTTGATACAAACGACTTGAAACATATTCAATAATCAAACCTCGACCTAAACTTGAAAAAGAAATTCAACTACTATAAACTTATCAAAATGCATTTAGATTATTTTACTATCCGCCTATGATGATAATTTTTATCATATAACTTGTAAATTATTTAACAAGATTATTCTCAAATTTATGATAATGATGATGACTACGGTTACGAATTCTTTTATCAGAGTGCAAGTGATTTAAGATATCATGTTACGTGTATATTATTATCGCATTCTTTGAACATTAGGCCGTTCCAAATTAATAACTAATTTAACGTCCTTTTCGGCCAAAAATTTTGAGAGGGGGGGGGGGGGGGGGGGGGGGAGGGGATAATTTAAACAAACATGAAAATTAAACATATTAAAAATTTCGGAAATTTTCGGTAAAATCAGAAATTCTTGGTACTATTAAATTTTAGTAAAGGAGGGGGTGTTTTAAGCATATCAGTTTAAACATATCAAACATATATGTTTAAATCACCCTTGAATTTTTCAAAAATAGGGGGGGGGGGAGGACGTTAAACTAAAGATTAAATTGGAACTGCCCAATTATCCTGCAAACATGGAGAAGACATTATTGAACCAACAAAAATACCAAAACCTCTTTCAAGTGAAGAAGAAGCTGACATAGGAAATCGAAAGACTAATGATAATACGGAAAGGAAGATGAAATACAAAAGAAAACTCAATTTTATAACTAATTATTTATTTATTGTATTCTGGAAAATCGCGATGATTTAAAATAATTATAATCATATAATAATTTAATACCGATATTAATACTTTGAACTATCAAACAATAAATAACAACATTATATTCCTTTAATTCGCATGATTTTAATTCAGCTTCTTTATGTTTATGGAAATAAAAAGGTAGTTTTACTAAATTATTTCCCGACAGTAAATATTTATACATCGCATAAACATATAATTTATGTCATTTTGATATTTCTACTCAAAATGGGCAAAATAATTACAATCCAAACGTTAAAACTACTAAAAATGACATTATTGATATTATTATTGACGGATAATTTGAATCAATATTATGTTTTATTACTTGTATTAAGAATAAAAAATCATGAATAAGTAAACATATATATAAATAAAATATTCCAATCAAATATATCGTAAAATCTACTTCATTATTATTAAGAGATTTATTATTTATAATTCTTTCTTCAAAAAAGTTTATAAACCGGTTGATATATCATACGTAGCAATAGCTGAAGAATATTCATGAATGATATTATAAGATTAAATTCTAATTGTAAACTATCTTCATGTTGATCGATCACGTTAACCACAATTTTTCCGACTTTAACAAAAGAACAAATAAACGCCAAAGTGAAATTAATTTAAAGTATGTCAGAAATCCAAATTTAGGTTTTTTATAATACTAAGCTATGTTTAAAGCTAAATGCACTCGATTTTAAGTAGAATAATTCATGGTTAAATAATTTTTTTGAAAAAAAAACCAATAAATACTATTAAATCTTATAATCCAACTCTAGTCGTGTATGAAACTTTAAATTACTAATTACTTTCCGAATAAATAAGTATTGTGGAGGACGACTTTATCTAATGATACTATTAATTTCGGGGCGCAGTATTATAATTGATTTGGGTGTTTGAAATTTTTGTGTTTTAAATTTATTGCGGTACGGAATTGACCTTTAAACTACCATTTTAGTGACCTTCGAGGTCCGAAATGATGTTAAACTAGTATGATTAATTTTATTGGGCAATTGATTATATCAAGCTGGGGGAATGATCTGGGAGGGGAACGATACATTTAGACTATGTAATCCGGAATAACCTTAGATCAATTAGAAAAATCAATTTTTATAATTTTAGAAGTTTTTGTTACCATAATTTTTTTGAATTATTAATCGCTCCATTTAGTTCGGAAAAGGAAACTTTTAATTTTATTGGTTATTTCATTTTGTTTAAATAGGATTTGAAAGTAATTCTAATTAACATAACCTAGGAATTATTTTCTTTCTTGAATTTTTCATTTTATTATTAATTTTTATTTCATCTTTTGAACTTAAGAAAATATATTTTTATCTACTAATAAATAAAATATTCCTATTACACACCTATCGGTGGCAGTGATTTAATAAATCATGCACGTAAAAGTGCGGGTAGGTCCCTACAGCATTATCGTTAATCGTTACGTGTTTTATTTATTTGCTGCCCACAATAGACTATTACCTTACGGCTTAGTTGATTATCTAGCATCGGGCATGTATCAGACTCTATACATCCACGCTAGTGCGGCACGAGTTCCATTATTACATTCATTGGCCAAGGTTTTAGTTTTATACAGGTGATCAGTTTTTCCATTCAAGATTGGGAGTGACGTAAAACTGAAGATATAGAGTTAAATTTCTCCCTTAAAGATTATTTAACCTTTAATTTATTGGAACGATAAAGCAACTGGTGTCGGACGCGTAAAAGAATTTGTTCTGGTACTTTACTATTGCAGTATTTTCATAATGATCTAAGCGCAGATAAATCATCATAGCATGATAGGCACCAAATTACGTGTATATATGGGCTAGTCCGAAATATAAAGTGTAATCCTAAATTTGAACCAAAGAGGAAACACAAGATGAACGTTTCGTCGGCGCGTTATGAATTATGATTAACAAATTATTTTATCAACTATATATCCGTTGACGAAGTTAAGGATATTTATAGAGATTGTATTGTGAAATATTTTTTAAAGAAACTTAGAAAAATTATTTTTTTTTTTTACGAAAACGTAAACTGTTAAAGTCTGTCGCAAATTTCAACTGTTGAATAACATAATTCAGGAGATCATTCAAAAGGTATTTATGCCTAAAGAGAAAAAGGAATCGTTAACAATTGATTCTTTCCAAGCACACAGTCATTCTCGGAACTATACAATATCAAAGTTATGAAAAGTGTAGAACCGCAAAGAATTTCGCGATTTTCAAAGTTACATGATCACTAATTTGTATATTTTAATGTATTAGTTCGTTATAAAAAAAATAAAATTAAATTTTTGATAGCTGATACACGAGAATCACCCGTCAATTTTATGTTATAAATTCTAGGTATTGTAAATAATTTATTTGAAAATAAAAAAAAAAAAAATTGTTCTAAATATTTCAACTAGTTATTATAACTGATGCAATTTTTGATACACATTTCTTTAGCCTTTGGATGATTACTTGAAGCGGCTTTCTTTAAATACTCGGCACCCTGTCTTTTATCTTTTTCTATACCATCACCACCATTCCAATAAGCTTTTCCAATAATATACATGGCAGCAGGATTTCCTTGATTAGCTGCCATCTTTAAATATTTAAGAGCTTCAATAGAATTTATAGCAACAACTTCACCTTTCCATAAACACATTCCATATCTTAATTGAGCTGAAGGATTTCCTTTATCAGCAGTTTCTTTAAATATATCTATAGCGATTCTAATTCTTTCTTCTTTACTAATTCGTTGTAATTCAGGAATTTCCTCATGATAATAATAATATCCTAACCAATATTTTGCTTCAATATCAGTTTCTGAATGATATGAAAAACTTTGCCACGCCAATGGTTTATTTCCTTTCTTGTGTTCATTAATAGCGTCATCAACGGAAAGAATTGTAATCGTGATAGGTGAATTTCTCTTATTTTTCGTCGACTTTTTTTCATTCTCTATGTATGTTAAAATCTCATCATCAAGAATGTTGGTACTTGCGCCTGAATATTTTTCACTCATCTTATAAAATTCACGACAAATTTCGGAAATATTGATACGCCACTTTGGATCATATTCCATGGCTAAAAAAAGGAAAGGAATTTAAAAACAGAATTTCAGATGTTAAAAAAGGAGTGATATAAAGTTACCTTTTGTTACGACATGCTCCCATTCAGGTGGTACACTATTTGTAAACGGTAAGCAATATCTTTTCTTTACACGTTCTCTAATATTAATAATTGGTTCTGATTCAAGATCGGAATGAGGTTTTTTTAATTCGGCGATTTCCCATAACAATGCTCCAACGCTAATTTTTTTAAAAAAAAGGCAGATTAAGATTTACAATGAATGATCCTGTGATCTGATTTAAAATTAAGCTTAAAAAAAAAAACCTTTTTGTCTTACCTATAAATCTCACATTTGGAATCGTAAGGAATCTTCCTTTTCTTCGTATCTCCATTATTAGTTATTAATAATTTTTCCGGTGCCATATATCTTATGTTTTCTAGATTTTGCAAAATATTTCTTGTAATATCAGAAAATTTTCTGCTTAGACCAAAATTTGCTATTTTAACTTTATTATGTCCGTTGACTAGAATATTGGCAGATTGAATATCTCGATGAAGAATCTATATTTTAAAAAAAATTCATAATTAGACAATACTCTTTTATTAAAAATTATTTAAATTTAACTTACTTCGCATTCGTGAAGATATGCGACACCACGACAAATATCCAGAGCAAATTTAATTTTGGTTTCCAAATTTATACTATCTTTACACTTCGTATAATATTCATGTAAGTTCCCATGCTTCATCCATTCAGTGACCAAATAATATTTATTATCATCGTGAGCTACACCATAAAATCTTATAATATGCTCAGAATCTTTCAATAGTTTGAGAATATTAACTTGTCTTCGAATCTCGATTTGAGTTTCTTCCTGCTTAGTTAAAGAAGCGGAAGAATTATTTGAAAATTCTTTAAAACAAACATCATCACTATTTTTATATGATGTGCGCTTTTCAATTCTTTTTGAAGGACAAATACTTGTTTTAGAAAATTCATTACCATCAAGTAATGGTTCGTTTTCTTCCAATTTTGATGAATCAATAATCATTTTTTTTCTGCTTTGTTCTTGAAATTCCATATTTTTTTCGGTTACCAGATTCGTTACATCAAAAAAATTTTGTTGAGATTTTCTATCATCAGG
Organism: Oehlia diaphana; assembly: GCA_003833135.1. Taxonomy (NCBI): domain Eukaryota; kingdom Fungi; phylum Glomeromycota; class Glomeromycetes; order Glomerales; family Glomeraceae; genus Oehlia; species Oehlia diaphana. Next base: position 41,881 of record QZLH01000994.1, on the reverse strand, counting down.
AACGCCATAAGATAATAAAATTTCTTTAATTTGTTGAATTTCATTTTTAACAGTTAACAATTCATCTCTTGATTGTATAGTAAAAGAAAAATTTAGATTTTGCATATATCCATCAAATTCTGTTGCAAGATTAGTAAATTTTTCTTCGATACTATTAGTATATAAATATTTTTGTAGTGTTTTTAATTGACTAACTTCCGCAATAAAACTTTTAATTCCTTCCATACAATTAATAAATCCTAAGAATAAAGTTAAATTTTCTTGTTTAGAAAAAAATTCCACATTTTCCGTTTTCCTAAGATCTAAATCTTCTACGGCAGCCATAGCAAATTTACACCTCTTTAAAAGGAAACCACATAATTCTTTATGTTGTTTGGCTTTTTTATATAATTTTATAATTTCATTTCCTACATTAAGAAATGAACTTATAAGTGGTGCAAATTCCGAGAAATTTTTAGCAACACTGGATGCTCCTCCAACTACAGTTAACATTTTATCTGTTATATCTAACGTACTATTACATACGTTAATCCCCATTTCCACATTATTTAAATTCATTTTCTTTAATTCATTTGATACACTATTATCATCATGATTTGTTATGTAGTAAGTTGGATACGACGGTGAATGACAAGATGGTGAAGGTGAAGGTGAAGGCGAAGGTGATAAGGGTACAAGATAGGAACTTGAATAATCTACATCCATCGTATCTGTAGTCGAATCATCAATTTTAATACGAGGATACTTTGATTCTCTTAATTGGTCATCGTCGTCTGGACTTTTTTTACTTGAATTAAAAAAATGTTTTCTTTTTGACATAATGTTTGTTAAATTGTAATTTGTATTTTATCTAGAAAAAGTTAAAAAAAAAAAAATTAATAAATAAAACCGGAAATTCGACTATTTATTAAGAATTTTCGGAGTCACTGAAATAACAGATATTCCTAAAATTGGTACTTTGTGATTGATTAATGATTTTTGTAACGTTTTAGAAGTATAGAAAATTTCCAGAAGAAAAATATTTCTACCCTTAAAAGGAAATGATTTAATGAGAAGCACGCAGAGAACATATTTCTCGAAGTTCCGAATAGAATACTTACAGTATATGGAACAATGATGATTTTCCGTTACCGATATGGTAAAACAAACAAAGCGAAAATTTGTTGTAACCTTTTTAATATTATTATTTATACACCCCGTCTTTTTTTTTTTATTTCATTTTACTTTTTATTTAAAAAAATTTTATTGTAAAAAAACAAAATCGGAGAAATATATTAACATCCGTGTAAAAAAACTAAGGCCACACGCTCCGCATTTGAAGGTATATTAGACATACAGAATTAGGATAATTTAGGCCATCGCTAAAATATTACGATAATTCTGATAATTCTGGTCTTAGTTTGTGCGGCTTTTTCACGACTAGAATTATTTTTCGGCCAGTTTATGGGCATGATAAAAATACAGCGCATACTCAAGTAATTATAAGATTATAAAATGATTTATTTATAATTTAAATGAAAAAAAAAAATTGTCCCAAATATATCAATTAGTTTTTAGTTATTAATACCCAATTCATTACACATTTCTTTAGCCTTTGGATGATTACTTGAAGCGGCTTTCTTTAAATATTCAGCACCTTGCTTCTTATCTTTTTCAATACCATTACCACCTTTCCAATAAGCCTTTCCAATAATATACATGGCTGCAGAATTTCCTTGATTAGCTGCCATCTTTAAATATTTTAGAGCTTCAAGAGTATCTAATACAACACCATTACCCTCCCATAAACACATTCCATATCTTAATTGAGCTGAAGGATTTCCTTTGTCAGCTGTTTCTTTAAATATATTTGCAGCGATTCTAATCTTTTCGTCCTTATTAATTTGTTGTAATTCGGGAATTTTCTCTTCATGATAATAATAATATCCTAACCAGTATTTTGCTTCAAGATTGGTAGGCGAATGATATTTGAAACTTTGCCATGCTAGTTGTTTATTTCCATTCGTAGACCTATGCACGTTAATTGCTTCATCAACAGAGAGAATTTTTGTACAAAAGTCATTGGAAGTTGACACTTCAGTGTTATCTTGTAAGGAATCGGAATGTAAGGAATCGGAATGTAAGGAATCGGAATGTATTTTATTGCTCAAGTTATAAAAATCACGACAAATATCGGGTATACTAATACGCCACATTGAATCATATTCCATGGCTATATATATGATATTTGAAAGAAAGATTAAAAACTCGATATTACCCCACTAAAAAAAAAATATTTGCTAAATTTATTGTAACAAATAAATACCTCTAGTTACTATAGTTCTCCATTCTGTAGGTACATCATTTGAAAATGGTAAGCAATACCTTTCACTAACACGCTTTCTAATGTTAACGAGCAAGACTGATTTGTCAAGATCATAATGAGGTTTCTTTAATTCGGCAATTTCCCACAATAATGCTCCAACACTGAAATAATAAATACGTGGATTAGTAAAATATTTAATAATTCTTTTTTGAAAAAATTTTTACCTTTATTACCTGTAAATTTCACATTTAGAATCGTAAGGAACTTTCTTTTTTTGAGCATCATTATTATTGTTTTCATCATTTTCTACCGCTAATTTTTCCGGAGCCATATATCTTATATTTTCTAAATTTTGCAAAATATTTCTTGTAATGTCAGAAAATTTTCTGCTTAAACCGAAATTTGCTATTTTAACTTTATGATTTCCATCAACTAAGACATTTGCAGACTGAATATCACGATGAAGAATCTATATTTCAAAAGAAACATTCATAATTAGACAAAAATATACTCTTTTTAAAATTTATTTAAATTTAACTTACTTCGCATTCGTGAAGGTATGCGACGCCACGACAAATATCCAAAGCAAATTTAATTTTAGTTTTAAGATCTATATTATCTTTAAAATTCGTATAATATTCATGTAAATTCCCATATTTCATCCATTCAGTGACTAAATAATATTTAGTGTCTTCCTGAGCAACACCATAAAAACTTATAATATGTTTAAAATTTTTCAATAATTTGAGAATATTAACCTCTCTTCTAATCTCAATTTGAATTTCTTTATTATTTGATTGATTTGATTGATCAGATGAAGATGAGGTAGAAGTATTATTTGAAAATTCTTTGAAGCAATATTCCTCACAATTTCCGTATGATATACGCTTTTGAATTCGTTTTGAAGGACAAAAATTTGTTTTAGAAAATTTATTACCGTCAAGTAATGGTTCGTTTTCTTCCACTTCAGATGTATTTTGTTTAACTTTTTGAAAATTTTTGTTTTTCTTCGTTATTGAATATATGTCGTTTAAGATATTTTGTTGAGATTGTTTATCATCAGAAACACCCCAAATATGAGATAATATTTCCTTAATTCCTTTCAAATCAGATTTAACAGTCGCAAAATCGTCAGTAAATTGTACATTGATAGAAAAATTTAAACTACTCATATATCCATTAAACTCTTTTACAAGTTCGTTAAGTTCCTCTTCAATTTTCTTAGCATAAATATATTTTTTAAGTTTATTTAATTGACTCACATTGGCAACAAATTTTTTGATTTTTTCCATACACTTAATAAATTCTTTAAATAATTTTAAATTTCCTTTTTTTGAAAAAAATCCTCTGTTTTCCGTTTTTCTCATATCTAAATCACGTACTGCTGCCATCGCGCCATTACACCTTTTTAAAAGAAAACTACATAATTCTTTGTTATGTTTAGCTTTATCATATAATTTTTTAATTTCATCCCCTAATGCAAGAAATGTACCTATTAATGGTGCAAATTCATCAAAAGTTTGCACAACATTTATTACTATTCCTATAGCTTCTATAGTTGAATTTTTTTTTGTATCAATGTTTAAATCTGGTGTTTCATCATAATTTTCATCAATACTATTATCAAAGCTCATATTTCTCATCTTATTCGGTAATTCATCATCATTATTAGATTGACGGTTATCATTTTCCATGCTTCTTAATGTTTTAAAAATAATTAAAAATGTTTTATTTAACGTGAATGTGATAATTTAAAGCGAAAAAAGAAAAAAGAAAATTAATTTTCCTAACAAGAAAACGAAAAAATTTCGAAGTTCATTAAATAAAAAAATTTCCCGGAGTCTCTTAACCGAAAGTACTATAAAATAAAATAAAAAAAGTTTAAGCACATTTATGCATTCATGCACAAAAGTAAGTCAGTCCATTTTAGGAAAGAGAAACAAACTAACAAAAATTCTCCGGTATCTTTCTGTTCGTGTAACATCAAATACTGAGTAGTTTAACAATTGCAATATAATGAATTATTTTGATGCAAACATTTTTAGACATATAATAATTATTTTTATTTTCTTCTTTCATTACCCCATAAAAAAAATTATTCCGTGATTTTGATTCCTTATGTTTTTTCGTATATTCTTGAAAAAGAAATCCAAGAAATAATCCGGCCTGATCGACAATGCACTAATGTTTCTACTAGCCGTCTAGCCTATCTGAGTTCAAATTTAGATATTTTTTGCCAATTACTCCACCGGCATAAAAAAAGTATAAAAAAGTATAAAATCCATCGGTGTATTAAAACTTCATATACCCTAATGCTCCCTCCGGTCCTCATGGCATCGGTGAATATTTAGTAATTCATTGATATCCATGGATAATAAGTATTTATTTGTTGGATCTTCAGTGCGGTACGATTATAAAACCTGTTGATTTCCAAAAATTCCATACTTACTCTAAATAGACTATATAATATATTATATCCGGCTTCCTTCGAAGTTCGAATCCTTCGGGTTATATCCGGTTTTATTCGGGTTTCCTCCAGATATGATAAATCCGGTTTCCTTCGTTCCATCCGGATTTATTATATCCGGTTTCTTTCGATATTCGGATTTAAATCCGAATATCGAATACTGGATCTAACCTATTACCTTCCAAGTTTACAGTCATCTTTAATTTCAGATAGCAAATTCGGCTTATTTATTTTTAATTATTTGTTAGAACATTCTTTTTAATAATTAGGATTATTACGATCTTTATTATATACAGGTACGAAATGTCGGAATGATTAGCAAATAAATAAATTCGTACTAGTACTGAATAACCTTTTCAAATTTTGATCTTATACCATATTTGTAAATGCTCAATTATAAGATTATGGACTTTTATATATAATACAATTGTATACTATATTCTTTTATAATATACAAACTAACAATTTACAAATTTGTTAATTATTAGAATAAATAATAGGAAATTATAATGAAATGTTATTATCTTTACAAAATTTGATAGCTAGTTCATAATTATGATAATTAGCTAATCTCATATAATATATAGCTTTGTCAACATTCTTTTCAACATTTCTTCCAATTTCACTACTAACTCCTTCATAGTACAGTTTTCCAGCATTGTACATTGCTACCATATAACCATTTTCAGCAGCTTGTTCAAAATATGTGAGAGCTTCTGATAAATTCTTTTCAACGCCTTTACCACTATATAAACAAATTCCATATCTTAATTTCGCATCAGGAAATTCATTTGCTTCATCATCAGCAACTTCTTTAAATAGTTCAGCAACAATTTTTTCTTTATCCGGAGGACCTTCAACAAATCCTTTTTGAAATATAATATGCTTTATAATACTTTGCCATAATTTGATTACGGGTTGTCGTATTGGAGTTTGCATACGCTTCAAAACACTTATATGCAGTCTTCACATCGCCGAGGAGTTTGCCTTGTTTATCAACCTTTTTATGTTGTTTTGCTGCTTCAGAGAGTGTCATGTAATTAAATGATTCGAAATCTGGTAGTTTTGGAACATGCTTTGGTAATACGTTTTTTTTGTCTTGTAAAGGCATGTGTGAAGAGTTTTCAAAAGATTTGAAACAATTACTAAGAATTTCAAACATTGTCGTAATTTTTGGCCTAAATTCTGGGTCGTGATTAACAGCTAAATAAAGATAAAAAAAAGAATGATTTATACATTAAGAAATTAAATTATAAATTTTTATTCCACATACCATCAAGCGCTAGATTTTTGAATTCATCCGGCATTTTTTGACTATTTTCAGAAAATGGTTCCCGATATTTATCAAGTACAAGTTTAGTTATTTCTACAAAATCATTATGATTTTCATACGGAGTT
>QZLH01000994.1:16073-33006 GCA_003833135.1 Oehlia diaphana | reverse complement strand
ACTTTATACTTTACCTCTACAGTCCTTAAAAAATTTAACCCACGAGCAATATCAAGAGAAATACGTAATTTTAGCTTAGGATCAAATGTATTTTTATTATTTGTATAAAATTCACGTAAATTTCCATGTTCAGCCCATTCAGTTACTAAATACCATTTATTTTCATAATTAGTAAGACCGTAAAATTTTATTATATTCTGCCAATTGTGAAGTTCTCTAAGAATTATAACTTGATTTTGTACGCTAATTTTGTTTTCCTCAGATATGCTTTTAAATGCATATTCTTCATCTACATTTTTAACACTAACCCATTTAGTCACAATCCCATCCTTACGTGGATTCTCGTCAGTTTTTTTGTAATCAGAAAATATTATTCTATGTGCTTGAAAAATTTCATCGATTTTTGATTGATACTTTTTTTGATTATCCACCTGCTTATCCAAAAGTTTTTCCATTGTACTTTTCATAATACTGATTTTATTGATTTTTGAAATCATTTCTTCTTTGTCTTTGTCGTCAACACCAACTATTTGTCCAAAGTACTAAAATTACAGAGATAGTTAATTATATGTTATAAACATAATGTAAAAAATAATGTTAAGCTTACTTTATTTAAATCATCTTGATCGGCTTTTAAGTTTTGTTCATCTTCCTCGGGACGAATTTTATCCTTGATCGTAGTGGTAAAATTTGTTGCATCTATTTTGATTATACAAACGTCAAAATCTCCGCATAATTCTTTAAGAGCTTTCTCTATATTTTCTGGTAATATATATTTTAATTTTAATAAAGTTAACATTTGAGAAATATTTTTCATAAATTTTTTAATATTTGTTATAATAGTAATTAAATTTTGTAAATGTAGATAATTATTTCCATTAAAATATTCTTGATTATTATTTCTTTGAACTTTAAGATCAAACACGGCTAAGTCTACAGCATGAACTCGTTGCTTTAGTGCATTACAAATTCTTTTATTATATTCAGCTGCTTGCGTTATATCAATGACTTCATTAAGAATGTTTCTAATTTCGCCAATTAAAGGAAGGAATTTCGTAAACGGAATAGTGAATGGAACGATTATCATCAGTTCTTAATTATTTTATTATGTTGTATAGCAATAAAGAAATTTTCGATTAGATCTTTGAATTGGGTCTTTGGAAATAATATTAAATTTATCGTACCTTTTACAAAATTTTCTTTCGTTAAATTGTGTCCAATTGAAACGATAGAAATTTCATCCTCTTTTTCATTGTCAACCTTTAAGTTTTTATAATTTGAAGATACACTAAAAATATCTATTTTATAATCAGGACTATTAGAAATTATACTTAAAGCCGAATAATCTTTGGTTGATTCATCAACGTTAATAGTTGGTTTAATCATTTCAATTTTAATAGAATTATAAGACCAATTTATTAATTTGATGCCATTATTAGGTTCAAAATTTGTAGAATGTGAATTAAAAAAAACAGTGTTTCCTTGAGATAATGAGAAAGGAGTCACAATACGATAATCTGGTTGATTAGGTTGTAAAGTAATGGAAAAATGATCAACTTCACAATCTCGATTTTTTGGGCTAAATACTGATAAACTTGAAGGATTTCCAATAATAATCCATAAAATATAACATTCTTTTATATTAGCATTTGTTTCTGATAATTTGTTTATTATCGCAGAAAATCCGCTAAAGTCATACAATTTAAATGTAACAAAAAATTCATCTAATTTTGAATGACTTTTTTTTGAAATAATCGACCCAAAAACTTCATAATTTCCATCTTCTAATGTAGGATCTATATTTATTCTCCTTTCGTTCTCGGTGTCAATATCAAAATCTTTTAAATCTGCTAATCCCGTCATAATAATTTTGAAATTATCTTCCTTATTTAAAATACAATCTATTTTTTTCTGTTGTCCTGCTTCAAGGATTTCATATAAAGGGATTACTTTATCAAATTCAATAATTTCTAAATTATTATCTATATTTTGTATCCAGTCAGGTAAATCACTTATTTTGACAATATTTCCTTTTTTCGGTAAAAAATAAGATATGTTAAATTTTCCTAAGAACGATCTTAAAGGTTCAAATGGTGGTGATCCTAAATCAACCCTTTCGATATTTTCGAAATTAAAAGATAAGGAGTTCGGTAATGTATTTTTAAGAGATTTCCCCAAGATAATACTTAGCGGGAAAAAATGTCCATATTCATCAAATACATCTTTTAAAAATATAAGTGGTTTCATATCTTCAAGTGCTTTTTCTATAGCCTGTTTGAATTCTTCTGAAGGGTTAATGTCATCCTTATTCAAACGAATCTTATATTTTTCATATTTCATTATAAAATGTGTATAATCTCCAAAATTTGAATTATTGGATCGGATAGCTCTTTTATTAATCGAAAAAGAGTTATTTGAATATATGTTAATTGGTATTAAAATTTCTTTTAAATTTGTCGTCAGGTATAGTGTTTTATCCTCATAAGATTCAATAGTTTTATTAGATATATTATTAGTTATCAAAAATTCTTCTACATTTGTTGTTGGCTTCATAATTTTCAAATAAGATTCATCAATTGAATATATGTCAGGAATATTGACGAGATTAATAGCAATTTTTTTGCTATTTTCTAATTCAAAATATTTATTCACTATTAAGCCTTGAAGTAGACGAAATTCTTTGATCCATTTCGTTATATTGGCGTATATTGAATCTCCAACCCACTTTTTTAAACTTAATCTTTCTTTAAAATTAACAATTCCAGGTTGTTTTTCGTCTATTATTAATGTTGTAGTACTGGAACTTAATTCAGAAATAGGGATAAGATCATTATAAGAGATTATATCGGGCATATCCTTTTGATATAAAATATTTATCCAATTAGCCAATTTATAAGGAGCGTCTAAGTCATCTCCATCTGATGTTCTTATTTTTGGGAAAAAATTTAGAGAGGATAAATTATTAAACGGATTTTTTTTGTCGTATTTGGCTGAATCATATGCTACAGTTAAGAAAGATTTAAATATGTCAGCTTGCGTTGAAGTTTCTGGTTTAAAGTCGTCGATAAATATTTTACCACCCATTAAAACTTTCTTTGCGAATAGATGACCATATGTTTCATACAATGTTCCTCTATCATCGTCTAAAAAGTTCGAAATTGGTTTTGCGGTATAAGTAATTTCAACGATAGGAAAATTGATGCATACATCTGATGGTTGCAGAGCTTCGTTAAGTTCAATCTCATTTTTATCAGAATTAAAACTTAATAAATTTACATTAGAGTCACGGTCATTTATAAAGGTATATACTATGGGTTGTCCTTCGTATAAACTTATATTCAATATACCATCTCCAAAAAGTACGGCTCGCTTACTAGGTTCAATTTTATGCCCATTCAAAAACAATCCATGATTCAGTTTAAGATTTTGAATTATTTGTTGAGATACCATCGGGGTTAAAGTATCAACAACCTCTTGAATTGTTGGTCTTTTGTCCGGATCGTGATCCCAACACTCTACACAAATTAAGAAACAATTAGTTTTATTTGTTGGTACGCCTTTTGATTCTCAGTACTTTACGTTTCTTGGTTCATTGGTAATGGTGCATTCATTAGTACCAAATTTATCGTAAAAGTCATTACTTACTTGAATACAGAACAGAATATCCTTCAGGTGTACCCTCTACTATTTTTTCTCTTGATCCTTGCGCAATTCTCTCAGCCAAAGACAAATCATATTTTATATCAGCAAAAGGTTTTTTGCCACTAGACAATTCCCAAAATAACACCCCAATACTATAAATATCACTTTTTTTTTGCCTTTCTATCTGCTTATTCTCTCCTGATGAATCTAAATACCGTGAATTTTCTCCTATAATACCAAATACTTCTGGATCAAGATAAGGAACAGTTTCAAATGAAATTTGACCAGCATCCCTAATACGTTTACTTAACCCAAAATCCGCCAGTTTAATTGAATTTTGATGAATAAGTACATTATTTGAATGTAAATCTTCGTGTACGATTCCATTTTCATGTAAGCAATTTATTGCATTTGACAATTGAAGGGCTAATCCGTATTTATCTCCCCAATTTAATGAAAAAAATTTCGCTTCCAAATAATTACGAAGTGTACCTCCTTCTGCATATTCTTTTACCAATAAATATTCTTTATCTAAAAATTTCAAAGTAGTCTTAATAATTAAATAATAATAATAATAATAATAATAAAACATTATCCGTCTGTAGAACACGCCAGGAACATGCAAGGTATGTTATAAGATTGGCTATTATATAATGCACGATCCTTAATTAAACCGTTTCCAAACATAAAAATTATCTACCTGAATCGGTTTTAGATATTCCGTAAAGTCTTATCATCATGTCGTTAAAGTTAACTTCATGATATAATTTTATCTAAAAATAGAACAATTATTCTTAGTACAGGCACATTTGATTCATGTTTCTCTCTTCAGACATGTACCTCGGAAATAATTTCTTCAACATTGTCCAAATTAAACGACTTCAACACTAAACATTTGTCATTTTGTTTCCAATTTGCTTTATACACTTTACCAACAAATCCACCACCTATCTCTTTTATTTGATTAAATTCATTATATTTATAATATTTTAAATTGTATTTCTTAATACATTGTTCTAGTGCATCAGTAGTCATTGTTGATGAGAAATATAAGAATATAAGATGAAATTTTTTTTTGCGTGAAAGGAATAAATAATGTTGTATCACCGCTGAACTTGTTATTCCGTCCGCTTTCTTGATATATATCGACATAATTCTGGTCAAAATTAGCATAATTCGGGCTGGAGGGCATTAGTTTTTTTCAGAGTATTGCTAAATATCACCGCTTGTGATTGTCACCTTACCAGAATTAGGTAGAATTTCGGGCAGAATTAAAAACGTCATGAAACTCCGCCCATTAATATTTGCTAATGCTGGTGCGGTGAAAATCACATGCGGTGAGATTTAGCAATGCCCTTTTTTTCAGGGGGTGTTTAATTTAGGAAACGAATATAATAATTATATAATTGTGTCCGAATTTATTATTTTATTTATTTATTTATTTTTTTTTTATTTTTTTTTAAAAAAATTATATTATTTATTGTCAGTTATGGCTTTTGCCTTTAGAAGTTATTTTTCTAAAAAGGTTAGTAATGTTGGAATAACGGTGGTACGTATAGACCAAAAAGCGTCGCAACCATGTAAATTTGTTCATTTTAATCTTTCGGATAACTTATCAAAAGTGCGACTACAACTCGAAAAAAGAGACATGATCGATTCTACATTATCTTTTGCAAGAATGTTTATTGAAAATGGTAATAGTAAATTTGCAGAAATAGAGTTTGAGGATGAAGAGGATATTCTTTTAGATAAAATCGTGCGTCAAAGTGAAGAAAGTGAAGATACTTTCATTTTAAATTTGATGACATGTTCAAAATTTAATTGGAAGATTCTGAACAAATTACATAAATTAGATTATGGACGTACCATGACTTCGGATGGAATTAAGAGAGCAGATAAGAGAGCGTTTGAAATGAAAAATTGTATATTGGAAATTGGTAATAAAGAATGCGAAACAGGAGTATTCATATCTGAGTCAAGTGAAGATTTGATGATGGATAAAAATTTATTTTTTAATACTGATATTAATATACGGTATTTCGTGAAGTTGGGAATAGGGGTGTCAATCGGAACTTCAAAAAGTAAAGAATCTTGCGTTGAAACTAATTACTATTATCGGTTTATAAAGTATGGTAAAGCATCATTGAAATTGAATTATGAGCATTTAGAACCAACACCGGAATTTATTAAAGTAATTGAAAATGCCATAAGTTCTGAAGATCCTGCCGAACAATTTAAGCAAATTCTTAAAGATTTCGGTCAATTTATTCCAACCGACGTTATTTTAGGTGGGAGAGTTCATTATGATGATTTTACGAAATCAGTTAAACACACTGTGGGAAAGTCCAACAAATTTAGTGGAAATATAAATATAGGAGACCTGAAAGGAGAATTAGGTAAAGGTTCTACTAATTCAGAAGAAAATTCAAATAATTATGGTCGTAGATATACAAAAGTAATTGGAGGCGAGCAACCTGATAATATTGAAAATTTAGATATAGGAAATTGGGTTAGTTCATTAAATAAGAGTTATGAAAATTGGGATTGTATAGAATTTCGCGATCCGATTATTATTTTTCAGCTTCTACCTGAAGATTTACGCAAACGAATCATTAAGTCTGTTGGAATGAAAATTCATCATTTAGATACTGAAAATCATAATTGTGTTTTAGAAGAGTTTAGAAAGCCGATACAATTAAATTTGAGTATACCAAATGAAATCTCAAAAATTATTAAAAACAAAGATATAGATTTTAAAATTTTTGCAACCGTTACGGATATAACGAAATCAAAGAATGACTTTTTTACTTGTCAAGTCCTTTGTCCATCAAATGGAAAACTACCGAGTCTTATAATTCATCGTGTACAAAACTCGTTTAAAATCTTTAAAAGTCGTGAATGCAAATTAAAAATTGGGTGGATGGTAATCGGATATTATAGAGATTTCAATTTTGAATATAACACTCGACTAGACATCCTGCATTATGATTATGATTCTAATGCACCAGATACAGATAATCTAATCGAATATGATTCAAAAGTCCCAATTTGTTTAGGAATTCCTGTGGTACGTGAATATCCTAATAATGAATCTCTTATTATCGGATATTATTACAGACAACATGAGAATAATAAAATTAAGGCATGTACTTTCGCTTATTGTTTAAAAGATAAGTGCCTTGTAAAATTGCCTAATTTTACATTTTACACACTTAAAATTACAAATTATCATAACCGTGGTGCTTGTGATACAATTACGCTTAGAAAAAAAGAATATAGTAATTTTAATACTGAATCTCCAAAATTTGTTAGCATATATTCTTCCGAAAAAACTGATTGTGTTTTTTTGAAACAAAGAAATGGGCAAGTTAAAATTAAAAAAATTAGTAACGACAACACAGCAATATTATCGGTTAAATGTGCAATCTTTGATCCATACTGTCAGTTAGTACATCAGGTATTTGTTATAATATAAATATATATATATTTTTTATTATATAATAAAATTAATTAAAAGTAATATTTTTTTTTTTTTAAGGTAGAGTCACTATAAGGAATTTAAAATTTCCCAGATTTTTCATTAAAATTTACTAGTTAGAATAATATAAAGTTTTTGACAATTGTAGGATTAGAATAAATAGAAGTAAATTAATCGTTATTATAAGAACGTTAAAAAAGAGAATTTTTTCTACGTAATGTTATTTATTATTGTTATATATATTAAAATAAATAAAATTTATAACCAATTGGGATCAATGGTTGTTAGATTAATATTAGCGTACTAGCACACATTGTGTAAAATTACTACATACAGTCTAACCTCGATATACCGATATTCGATATACCGATATACTATTAGATAAAATTTTATTTTCCCACTATATGTGAGAACATATAAATATCGGTATAACTTTGATATAACGATATTTCTTAAAAATTTCATATATGTCCCGACATATCGTTATATAAAGGTTTGACTGTATTAGATTTATACTGTAATACATTAAATCGCCGTAATTATCTAATGGCAAAAATATATAAAATTCACTAAAAAAGTAGGAATTATCTTTTATCTAAGTGACAAAAGCCGTAGCTAAGCCACTGAAATAGATCGCCGGTTACACATCTGCAAAAATTAAAGGAAAGTCAAGGGTGTGACGCGGAGTGACACGTGATCTTCCAGTACGACAAGGAAGTTTATCACAAACTTAGGAGAGAGCTGGTTTGTTCTATATTGATGACAGTCAGAATTTAATGGTGTGAATTAAAAGATGTGTAGTAAGGTCTATGAAACAATTGCTTTGTTGTAACGTTTGGTCCAAATTCTCATTAAATCAAATTGTTTTGTTTGACTGAATTCTCTCCAAGATTACAAAAAATTTCATGTCAATTTTTGCGTAAACCAAAATTATTCGCCTTTTTTTTCGTTTGTTTGTTAGTTTGTTTTGTTCAGATTTTTTTTTTCGATCATTTGTTCATTACATTATAAAATTTTAAATTGTATTAATAGCACTCTATCTATCTATTTGTTAATATGCACAAATGATTTTATTACTAAATAATTAAAGCTCCTTTCTTATACTATATATTTAACGCCAAAATAAATGCATTTCTCTGCATTCGAACTCTTCACGTTTCAACATTATTAATATTACCACTATTGTATTCATATTATTTAATTTGATATATATTTAGGTAGTATCGGTTCGGAACCGAAGCGAACCGAGCGAGACGTTCTCACCTATAGGTGTCGTCGAAATTCGAAACTAATTACAGCTTATGCCGTATGCCTAATGCCGTAATTTTTTTTACGGTTATGACCGACGCCGTAGCGTAATTGCTGTCGTAATTCAAGAATTTCGACAGCACCTATATCCCTATACATGAGGGCGAATTAGGTTCTAAATACATCACAAACCATTTTTAGATGTGTTTTACAGCTGATTTCAAAAAGGTCGGGACACTTAGCAAATTTTAAAGAACTCGGAAATATTTGATAAAGCTCAAAATAAGATAAAATTATACCACCATACTTGGAATAGTACTCCAAAATTATCGTATAATTTTTAATTATATCAAGCTTTACCGAATATTTCCGAGTTCTTTAAAATTTGCTAAGTGTCCCACCTTTTTGAAATCAGCTGTAATAAGAAATCATGGTTCGTAACATTTAATCATTTTGATAAAAACGTTTAGGTTCTTGACCAACCGATAACTGACCCTATAAGAAAATTTACTGATCAGTCAAACGCTCGGTCAAACGGTCATCCATAGCAGTCAGTAAGAACGGTCTGTCAAAGGTTCTTGACCGGTTATGGCCGACCGATGACCGACCATGACTTCCCGTTGCCATCTCTAGCCGTGCTTGATCTTAAGTTCAAAGAGATGATAATCAAGAATATTTTAGTGGAAATAATTACTTATAATTACAAGATTTAATTACTATTATAACACATATTAAAGAATTTATGAAAAATATTTCTCAAATGTTACCTTTGTTGAAATTTAAATATATCTTCGAGAAAACTCTTAAAGAATAGTGCGAAGATTTTGACGTTTGTATAGTCAAAATAAATGCATCAAATTTTGCAACTAAGATAAAATTCACCCAAAGAAGAAGAGTTACACTTAAAAGCCGTTCATTATTTTAATTATGCGTATAATTTATAACTAATCTATCCTGTAATATTAGTATTTTGGACAAATATTTGGATTTGATGACAAAGACAAAGAAGAAATGATTTTAAAAATCAATAAAATCAGTATAATGAAAAGTACGATGGAAAAACTTTTGGACAAGCAAATGGAAAATGAATATAACCAAAAAAAATATCAATCGAAAATTGAAATTTTTCAAGCACATCAATTAATGTTCTCTGATTACATAAAAATTGACAAGGAACACGCAAACTGTGACTAAATGGGTTAGTGTTAAAATAAAGATGAAGAGTAAAGCATATCTGAAAAAAGTTACAATTCTTAGAGTACTTCACAATTGGCAGAATATAATAAATTTTACGGTCTTACTAATTATGAAAATAAATGGTATTTAGTAATAACTGAATGGGTTGAACATGGAATTTACGCGAATTTTATATAAACAATAAACCCTAAATTAAAATTACATATTTCTCTTGATATTGCTTGTGGGTTAAATTTTCTAAGAACTGTAGAGGTAAATATGGAGTTTAAGAATTTATTGGTCGTTTCTAATTTTTTTTTTAGATTTTGCATCATGGTATTAGAGCAGAGAATGTATTGATCACACATAATCATACAGCAAACTTACGAATTTTAAATCAAGTCGTTCTTATAAGGCAGATACGATGAATCAAATCCAAAAAAATCCAAAATATAGGACAGATTCGATATAGTGCCCCTGAAATATTGAAGAGGTCAAATACGATAATAAATGTAAGTTTGTAGCTTTAAGATTTTACTTTGGGAAGTTTCAGAGGAAAAAACTCCATATGAAAATTTGAATGATTTGGTAGAAATAACTAATCTTGTGATTAATAAATATCGGGAACCATTTTCTGAAAATAATCAAATGCCGGACGAATTCAAAAACTTAGCATTTGATGGTATATAAATAAAAATTTACACTTTAATTACTCATAAAATATGTAATACATTGCTCACGGCATTCTTTTTTTCTTGTTTGTTTTAGCCGTTAACCACGTCCCAGAATTTAGACCAAAATTCACGACAATGTTAGAAATTCTTAATAATTATTTAGAATCTTTCGAAAGATCTTCTACACCTTCATTTAATTATATGGCGCATGAAGTGGCAAAAAAACCCAAAAAACATGATAATACTAAAATTGGAGATCTTGACAAAAGTCGATAAAGTAACACAAGCAGCTGAACATAATAAGCGAATTTGTAAAGTGTTTAAATATCGAGTTTATGTTGTGTATTTAGCTATACTTGATCTTAAAGTTCATGAAGATGATTAAGAATATTTTAAAGAAAACATCATCAATGTCTACAAAATTTAGTTGCTGTTATTACGAAAATTGAAGAATTTGTAGCAGATATTTCTCAAATTACAACTTTATTAAAGTCAAATTATAATCAACCGAAAAATATTGAGGAAATATTCAAAGAATTATGTAAAGATTTTGACAATTGTATAATCGGTGTAAATTCATCAAAATTTATACTACAATTAAAACAAAATTCATAGCTGAAGTATTAAAAGCCGATCAAGACGAATTTTATATAGCGATTTCATATATTATTCGAAGTTCAATTTAACATTATTAAATTATTCATATAATTTAGTATTTTGAAATTGCCGAAATTGGAGTTGATAATGAGGACAATAAGAAAAGCTTCTAAAAGTCAATAATTGAACAATTTTTTGGACAAGCAAATGGAAAACGAATGATGAGATTTTCCAAGCACATTAATTAGAATTTCTCTGATGGGAATGTGACTAAGTGGATTAATGTCAATAATAAAAATGAGGAGTACTGAATAACCTCCTCAAATTTTGATCATACTATAGCGTGCAACCATAAGAAAATTTTAGTTTATGTTTTTAGGTTTATTTATAAATCGATGGTCGAATGACGCACATGATTAATACTATAATTTTATAATATTAATTCCGAATGATTAAAGTTTAAAATTATGAAGTAAACTCTACACAATTCACAATTCACAAAATTTTATAATACTATATTTGTAAAGGCTCAATTATAAGGTTATGAACTTTTTTATGTCTAATACAATGTATACTGTATTTCTTTTATAATATACAAACTTACAATTTACAAAATTGTTAATTATTAGAATAAATAAAATGAAATTATAATGGAATGTTATGATCTTTACAAAATTTGATAGCTGGTTCATAATTATGATAATTAGCTAATTTCATATAATAAGTAGCTTTTCCAACATTCTTTTCAACAACAACTTTTCCAATTCCACTAACTCCTTCATAGTACAGTTTTCCAGCATTGTACATTGCTACCATATAGCCATTTTCAGCAGCTTGTTCAAAATATTTGAGAGCTTCTGTTAGATTCTTTTCAACGCCTTCACCTTTATATAAGCAAAATCCATATTTTAGTTTCGCATCAGGGAATTCATTTGCTTTATCGTCAGCAACTTCTTTAAATAGTTCAGCAACAATTTTTTCTTTATCTGGAGGACCTTCAACATATTTTTTTGAAATATAATACGCTTTATAATATTTTGCCATAATTTGATTACGGGTTGTCGTATTAGAGTTTGCATACGCTTCGAAACACTTATATGCAGTCTTAATATCTCCGACGAGTTTGCCTTGTTTATCAACCCTTTTATGTTGTTTTGCTGCTTCAGAGAGTGTCATGTAATTAAATGATTCGAAGTCTGGTAGTTTTGGAACATGCTTTGGTAAGACATTTTTTTTATCTTGTAAAGGCATGTGTGAAGAGTTTTCAAAAGATTTGAAACAATTACTAAGAATTTCAAACATTGTCGTAATTTTTGGCCTAAATTCTGGGTCGTGATTAACAGCTAAATACAGATAAAAAAAGAACGATTTTATACATTATGCATTTTTTGAGAAAATTTAAATTATAAATTTTATTTCACATACCATCAAGCGCTAGGTTTTTGAATTCATCCGGCATTTTTTGACTATTTTCAGAAAATGGTTCCCGATATTTATCAAGTACAAGTTTAGTTATTTCTACAAAATCATTATGATTTTCATACGGAGTTTTTTCTTCAGAAATTTCCCAAAGTAAAATTCCAAAGCTATAAACTTCACATTTATTATTGTATTTGAAGCCTGGGGTCCTTTCCAGTATTTCAGGAGCACAATAACGAATCTGTTCTAAATTATGGAGTTGATTTAGCGTATCTGCATTATATGAGCGACTTAATTTAAAATTTGTAAGTTTTGCTGTATTTTTAAGTGTGATTAATACATTCTCAGCTCTAATATCACGATGCAAAATCTAAAAAAAAAAATTTTAAAAAAAATTATTGAATAAGGCAACGACTAACTATCAACAAAATTTTTAAATTTAATATCTTACCTCTACAGTTCTTAAAAAATTCAATCCACGAGCAATATCGAGGGATACGCGTAATTTTAGCTTGGTATCAAATGAATTTTTATTATTTGTATAAAACTCACGTAAATTTCCATGTTCAGCCCATTCGGTTATTAAATACCATTTATTCCCATCATTAGTAAGACCGTAAAATTTTATTATATTCTGCAAATCGTGAAGTTCTCTAAGAATTGTAACTTGATTTTGCACGCTTCTTTTATCTTTTTCAGATATACTTTTAAATGCATACTCTTCATCCTCATTTTTAACATTAACCCACTTAGTCACATTCCCATCCTTACGTGGTTCCTTGTCAGTTTTTTTGTAATTAGAAAATATTAATTGATTTTCTTGAAAAAATTCATCGTTTTTCGATTGATGTATTTCTGTGTTATTTTCATTTTCCATTTGCTTGTCCAAAAAATCTTCCATATCATTGTTCATTTTATTGACTTTTAGAAGCTTTTTCTTATTGTCTTCATTATCAACTCCAATTTCGGCAATTTCAAAATACTAAATTATATTGAATTATTTAATAATGTTAAATTGAACCTGCGAATAATATACAAAATCGCTAGACTTACGTTATTTAACTCATCTTGATCGGCTTTTAATGCTTCAGCTTCTTCTTCGGGATGAATTTTATTTTTAATCGTGGTATTAAATTTTGATGAATTTACGCCTATTAAATAATTGTCAAATTCTTTACATAATTCTTTGAAAGTTTTCTCAATATTTTTCGGTTGATTATAATTTGACTTTAATAAAGTTGTCATTTGAGAAATATCTGCTACAAATTCTCTAATTTTCTTTATAACATCAACTAAATTTTGTAGACATTGACGACTGTTTTCATTAAAACATTCTTTATCGTCTCCATGAACTTTAAGATCAAGTATAGCTAAATACACAACGTAAACTCGCTGTTTCAATGCTTTACAAATTCGCTTATTATGTTCGGCTGCTTGTACTAGTTCACCGATTTTGTCGAGGATATCTCTAATTTCAGTAATTAAACCGAACATTTCATGTTTTTTTGCTGCTTCAGCAGCATGTGTCATGTATTTAGATGAAGAAGTGTGCGAATCGAAAGATTCGAGACAGTCGCTAAGAACTATAAACATTGTTGTAAGTTTTGGCCTAGATTCTGGGTTGTGATCAACGGCTAAATACAGTAAAAGAGAATTATTAATATCTTACGTATCTTATGAAAATTGAAAATTTAAATATAATTTTTGTTCCTCATACCATCAAGTGCTAGGTTTTTGAATTCATCCGGCATTTGATTATTTTCAGAAAATGATTCCCGATATTTTTCAAGCACAAGCCTAGTTATTTCTAAAAAATCATCATGATTTTCATATGGAGTCTTTTCTTCTGAAATTTCCCAAAGTAAAATTCCAAAGCTATAAACTTCACATTTATTATTGTATTTGAAGCCTGGAGTCCTCTGTAATATTTCAGGAGCACAGTACCGAATTTGTTCTAAATTATGGCTTTGATTCAGTGTATCTGCCTTATATGAGCGACTTGATTTAAAATTCGTAAGTTTTGCTGTATTATTACTTGTGATCAATACATTCTCGGCTCTAATATCACGATGCAAAATCTAAAAAAATAAATAAATAAAAATCAAATTAAACAATTAAGCGATCAAAAGGACTTAAGACTTATTTATACTTTACCTCTACAGTCCTTAAAAAATTTAACCCACGAGCAATATCAAGAGAAATACGTAATTTTAGCTTAGGATCAAATGAATTTTTATTATTTGTATAAAATTCACGTAAATTTCCATGTTCAGCCCATTCAGTTACTAAATACCATTTATTTTCATAATTAGTAAGACCGTAAAATTTTATAATATTCTGCCAATTGTGAAGTTCTCTAAGAATTATAACTTGATTTTGTACGCTAATTTTGTTTTCCTCAGATATGCTTTTAAATGCATATTCTTCNTCTACAAAATCATTATGATTTTCATACGGAGTTTTTTCTTCAGAAATTTCCCAAAGTAAAATTCCAAAGCTATAAACTTCACATTTATTATTGTATTTGAAGCCTGGGGTCCTCTCCAGTATTTCAGGGGCACAATAACGAATCTGTTCTAAATTATGGTGTTGATTTAGCGTATCTGCATTAACTGAGCGACTTAATTTAAAATTTGTAAGTTTTGCTGTATTTTTTGTATTTTTAAGTGTGATTAATACATTCTCAGCTCTAATATCACGATGCAAAATCTAAAAAAAAATTTCAAAAAAAAAAAAATTTATTGAATAAGGTAACGACTAACGTAGTCGACCAATAAATTTTTAAATTTAATATTTTACCTCTACAGTTCTTAAAAAATTCAATCCACGAGCAATATCGAGGGATACGCGTAATTTTAGTTTGGTATCAAATGAATTTTTATTATTTGAATAAAATTCACGTAAATTTCCATGTTCTGCCCATTCGGTTACTAAATACCATTTATTCCCATCATTAGTAAGACCGTAAAATTTTATTATATTCTGCCAATCATGAAGTTCTCTAAGAATTGTAACTTGATTTTGCACGCTTCTTTTATCTTTTTCAGATATACTTTTAAATGCATACTCTTCATCCTCATTTTTAACATTAACCCACTTAGTCACATTCCCATCCTTACGTGGTTCCTTGTCAGTTTTTTTGTAATCAGAAAATATCAATTGATTTTCTTGAAAAATTTCATCATTTTTCGATTGATGTACTTTTGAGTTGTTTTCATTCTCCATTTGCTTGTCCAAAAATTCTTCCATATCATTGTTCATTTTATTGACTTTTAGAAGCTTTTTCTTATTGTCCTCATTATCAACTCCAATTTCGGCAATTTCAAAATACTAAATAATTTAATAATGTTAATATTGAACTTGCGAATAATATATAAAGTCACTATAGGCTTACGTTATTTAATTCGTCTTGGTCGGCTTTTAATGCTTCAGCTTCTTCTTCGGGATGAATTTTCTTTTTAATCGTAGTATTAAATTTTGATGAATTTTCGCCTATTATATAATTGTCAAATTCTTTACATAATTCTTTGAAAGTTTTCTCAATATTTTTCGGTTGATTATAATTTGACTTTAATAAAGTTGTCATTTGAGAAATATCTGCTACAAATTCTCTAATTTTCTTTATAACATCAACTAAATTTTGTAGACATTGACGATTGTTTTCATTAAAACACTCTTTATCGTCTCCATGAACTTTAAGATCAAGTATAGTTAAATACACAACATAAACTCGCTGTTTCAATGCTTTACAAATTCGCTTATTATGTTCAGCTGCTTGTACTGTTTCACCGATTTTGTCGAGAAAATCTCTAATTTCAGTAATTAAACCGTAAATTTCATGTTTTTTTGCTGCTTCAGCAGCATGTGTCATGTATTTAGATGAAGAAGTGTGCGAATCGAAAGATTCGAGACAATCGCTAAGAACTATAAACATTGTTGTAAGTTTTGGCCTAGATTCTGGGTTGTGATCAACGGCTAAATAAAAAAAAATAATTAATACCTTGCGAATCTTATGAAAATTTAAATATAATTTTTGTTCCTCATACCATCAAGTGCTAGGTTTTTGAATTCATCCGGCATTTTTTGACTATTTTCAGTAAATGGTTCCCGATATTTATCGAGTACAAGCTTAGTTATTTCTACAAAATCATTCTGATTTTCATATGGAGTTTTTTCTTCTGAAATTTCCCAAAGTAAAATTCCAAAGCTATAAACTTCACATTTATTATTGTATTTGAAGCCTGAAGTCCTCTGTAATATTTCAGGAGCACAGTACCGAATTTGTTCTAAATTATTGTCTTGATTCTGCGTATCTGCCTTATATGAGCGACTTGATTTAAAATTCGTAAGTTTTGCTGTATCATTATTTGTGATCAATACATTCTCAGCTCTAATATCACGATGTAAAATCTAAAAAAAAAAAAATAATAATAAATCAGATTAAACAATGAAGCGATCAAAAAGACTTAAGACTTTATACTTTACCTCTACAGTCCTTAAAAAATTTAACCCACGAGCAATATCAAGAGAAATACGTAATTTTAGCTTAGGATCAAATGTATTTTTATTATTTGTATAAAATTCACGTAAATTTCCATGTTCAGCCCATTCAGTTACTAAATACCATTTATTTTCATAATTAGTAAGACCGTAAAATTTTATTATATTCTGCCAATTGTGAAGTTCTCTAAGAATTATA
>QZLH01000994.1:1460-14779 GCA_003833135.1 Oehlia diaphana | reverse complement strand
TAAAATATTCTTGATTATTATTTCTTTGAACTTTAAGATCAAACACGGCTAAGTCTACAGCATGAACTCGTTGCTTTAGTGCATTACAAATTCTTTTATTATATTCAGCTGCTTGCGTTATCTCAATGACTTCATTAAGAATGCTTCTAATTTCGTCAATTAAAGGAAGGAATTTCGTAAACGGAATAGTGAATGGAAAAATTATCATCAATTCTTAATTATTTTATTACGTTGTATTACAATAAAAAAAACTTTCGATTAGATTTTTTGAAATGAATCGTTGGAAACAAAGTAATAATAATAATAATAAATCTATCGTACCTTTTACAAAATTCTCTTTGGTTAAATTGTGTCCAATTGATCCAATAGGAATTTCATCCACTTTTTCATTATCAACCTTTAAGTTTTTGTAATCTGAAGGTACACTAAAAATGCCTATTTTATAATCAAAACTATCAGAAATTACACTTAAAGCCGAATAAACTTTGTTTGATTCATTGACGTTATTAATTGGTTTAATCATTTCAATTCTAATAGAATTATATGACCAATCTATTAATTTGATGCCATTATTAGGCTCAAAATTTGTAGAATGTGAATTAAAAAAAATAGTATTTCCTTGAGATAGTGAGAAAGGAGTCACAATACGATAATCTAATAGATTAGGTTGTAATGTAATGGAAAAATAATCAACTTGACAATCTCGATTTTTTGGGCTAAATACTGATAAACTTGAAGGATTTCCAATAATAATCCATAAAATATAACATTCTTTTATATTAATATTTGTTTCCGATAATTTGTTTATTATCGCAGAAAATCCACTATAGTCGTATGATTCAAATGTAACAAAAAATTCATCTAATCTTGAATGACTTTTTTTTGAAATAATTGACCCAAAAACTTCATAATTTTCATCTTCTAATGTAGGATCTATATTTATTCTCTTTTCATTTTCAGTGTCGATATTAAAACCTTTTAAATCAACTAATCCCGTCATAATAATTTTGAAATTATCTTTCGTATTTAAAATATAATCGATTTTTTTTTGTTGTCCTGCTTCAAGGATTTTATATAAAGGGATTACTTTATCAAATTCAATAATTTCTAAATTATCATCCATATTTTGTATCCAGTCAGGTAAATCGCTTATTTTGACAATATTTCCTTTTTTCGGGAAAAAATAAGAAATATTCAGTTTTCCTAAGAACGATCTTAAAGGTTTAAATGGTGGTGATCCTAAATCAACTTTTTCGAT
Organism: Oehlia diaphana; assembly: GCA_003833135.1. NCBI lineage: Eukaryota > Fungi > Glomeromycota > Glomeromycetes > Glomerales > Glomeraceae > Oehlia > Oehlia diaphana. The sequence continues at coordinate 13,521 of QZLH01000994.1, read as the reverse complement.
ATTCTCGAAATTAGAAGATAAGGAGGAGTTTGGTAAAGTATTTTTAAGAGATTTCCCCAAGATAATACTTAACGGAAAAAAAAGTCCATACTCATCAAATACATCTTTTAAAAATATAAGTGGTTTCATATCTTCAAGTGCTTGTTCTATAGCCTGTTTAAATTCTTTTGAAGGATTAATGTCATCCTTATTCAATATAATCCTATATTTTTCGTATTTCATTATAAAATGTGTATAATCTCCATAATTTGAATTATTGGATCGAATAGCTCTATTATTAATTGATAAAGAGTTATCTAAAAATATGTTAATAGGTTTAAAGCTTTCTTTCAAATTTGTCGTCAAGTGAATCATTGTTCCATCCTCATGACTTTTACCGTCAGATTCGATATTTTTACTAAAGGAATATATATTATTATTTATTAAAAATTTTTCTAAATTTGTTGTCGGCTTAATAATTTTCAAATAAGATTCATCAATTGAATATATATCAGGAATATTGCCGATATCAATAGAAATTTTCTTGCTATTTTCTAATTCAGAAGAATATTTATTTACTATTAAACCTTGAAGTAGACGAAATTCTTTGATCCATTTCGTTATATTGGCGTATATTGAATCTCCAACCCACTCTTTTAAACTTAATCTTTCTTTAAAATTAGCAATTCCAGGTTGTTTTTCGTCTATTAATGATGTTGTAGTACCAAAACTTAATTTTTTTTCAGTAATAGGGATAAGGTCATTATAAGAAATTATATCAGGCTTATTCATTTGATATAAAGTATTCAACCAATTAGCCAATTTATGAGGTTCGCTTAAGTCTTCTCCATCTGATGTTCTTATTTTTGGGAAAAAATCCAGAGCGGATATATTATTAAACGGATTTTTTTTATCGTATTTGGCTGAATCATATGCTACAGTTAAGAAAGATTTAAACATTTCTTCTTCCGTTGAAGTGGCTCGTTTTAAGCCATCGACAAATATTTTACCACCAGTTAAAACTCTCTTCGCGAATAGATGACCATAAGTTTTATACAATGTTCCTTCACCATCATCCATAAAGTTTGAAAATGATTCTGATAATGCAGCGGTATAAGAAATTTCAGCGATAGGAAAATTGATGCATATATCTGATGGTTGTAGAGCTTCGTTAAGTTCAGCCTCATTATCATTAGAATTAAAACTTAAAAAATTGTCACGAGAGCTACAGTCATTTATAGAGGTATATACCATGGGTTGTCCTTCGTATAAACTCATATTCAATATACCATCTTCAAAGAGTACGGCTCGCTTACTAGGTTCTATTTTATGCCCATTCAAAAATAATCCATGATTCAGTTTAAGATTTTGAATTATTTGTTGTGATAACATTGGAGTTAAAGTATTAACAATCTCTTCAATTGTTGGTCTTTCGTCCGGATCGGGATTCCAACACTCTATATAAATTAAGAAACAATTAGTTTTATTATTTGGTACGTCTTTTGATTCTTATTATTTTACGTTTTTGGTTCATTGGTAGTGATGCATTCTTTGTACCAAATTTATCGTAAAAGTCATTACTTACTTGAATAAAGAACAGAATATCCTTCAGGTGTCCCCTCTACTATTTTTTCTCTTGATCCTTGCGCAATTCTCTCAGCCAAAGACAAATCATATTTTATATCAGCAAAAGGTTTTTTGCCACTAGACAATTCCCAAAATATCACTCCAATACTATAAATATCACTTTTTTTCAGCTTTTCTATCTGCTTATCCTCTTCTGATGTATTTAAATACCGTGAATTTTCTCCTATAATACCAAATTCTTCTGGGCCAATATAAGGAATTGTATCAAATTTATTTAATGAAATTTGACCAGCATCCCTAATACGTCTACTTAATCCAAAGTCCGCCAGTTTAATTGAATTTTGATGGACAAGTATATTATTTGAATGTAAATCTTTATGTACTATTCCATTTTCATGTAAACAGTTTATTGCACTTGACAATTGAAATGCTAATCCGTATTTACCTTCCCAATTTAGTGAAAGAAATTTCGCTTCCAAATAATTACGAAGTGTACCTCCTTCTGCGTATTCCTTTACTAATAAATATTCTTTATCTAAAAATTTCAAAATCATCTTTTAATATTTTAAAAAATAAAATATAATAGAATAAAAAAGCATTATCCGATTGCAGAACACGCCAGTATGTTATAAGATTGATTTAACTTAATCGTGTTCCGTAGTAACTACAAAAATAAAAAATCTATCTACCTGAATCGGTTTTAGATATTCCATAAAATTTTATCATTACATCGTTAATGTTAACTTTATGATATAACTTTATCTAAAAATAGAACAATTATTCTTAGTAAGGCACACTTTGATTCACGTTTCTCTCTTCAGATACGTACCTCATAGAGAATTTCTTTAACGTTGTCTAAATTAAACGACTTCAACACTAAACATTTGCCATTTTGTTTCCAATTCGCTTTATATACTTTACCAGTTAATCCACCGCCTATCTCTTCTATTTTATTAAATTCATCATATTTATAATATCTTAGATTATATTTCTTAACACATTGTTCTAGTGTATCGGTAGTCATGTTGAGTAGAGATATAAGAAAATCTTTTTTTTTTTTGCGTGAAAGGAACAAGATAATTATAGATAATTATGTAGTCGTCACCGAACTTACAATTCCGAAATTAAGCATATTTATTCCAGCATAATTCTGCATAATTCTGGCCAGAAAGCATTTTTTTAGGGGTGTTTAATTCAGGAATGTTATTTATTAATTTATTATGGTAACAATAGAATCTTGTGCACCGAATAACAACTTTCCTTTTTTTTTTAAAAAAAAAAAAATAAAAAAAATAAAATAAATAAAATAAAATAAAATAAAAATAAACAAACAAACAAAAAATTATTTACTGTCATGTCCTTTGGTTTTGGAGGTATTTTCAATAAAACTGCTAATAATGTAGGGATAACAGTAGAATATATAGACCAAAAAACATTGCAACCACCTCAATTTATTCAATTAAATCTTTTGGAAAACTTATCAAAAATTCGTCAACGACTCGATGATAGGGGTATTATCAATTCTACATTATCGTTTGTAAGGAAGTATGATAGTAATAGTAGATTTGCAGAAATAGCGTTTGAGGAAGAAGAGAATATTTCTTTAGTTGAAATTGTGCGTAAAAGCGAAGACACTCGTATTCTAAGTTTGACGACATGTTCAAAATTTAATTGGAAGATTCTGAACCAATTACGTAAATTAGATTATGGATGTACCATGACTCCTGATGGAATTAAGAAAGCTGACAAAAGAGCATTTGAAATGAAAGATTGTATATTTGAAGAAATTGGTAATTTAGTATGCAAAGCGGGAGAATTTAATTCTAGTTCATGTGAGGAAGAAATGATGGATAAAAATTTATTTTTGAATGCTGATATTAATGTAAAATATTTTGTAAAGTTAGGAATAGGAAAATCATTTAAGACATCAGATAATAAAACATCTCAAGTTAAAACCGATTCCTCTTATAGTTTTATAAAGTATGGTAAAGCGTTATTGAAATTGAACTTTGAGCATTTAGAAGCGACACAGGAATTTATTGAAGTAGTTAAAAAAGCCATAAGTTCTGAAGATCCTGCTGAACAATTTAAGCAAATTGTTAAAGATTTCGGTCAATTTATTCCAACTGAAGTTATCTTAGGTGGAAGAATTCATTATGATGATTTTGCGAAATCAGTTAACCTCTCTACAGAAAAATCCGGTGAAATGAGTGGAAAATTAAGTATAGAAGATCTTAAAATAAAAATGGGAAAAACTTCTACTCACTTAAAAGAAAAATCAAGTGAGTGTAGCTATAAATATACGAAAATTATTGGAGGCGAACAACCTGAAGATATTAAAAAATTAGATATAGGAAATTGGGTTGGCTCTTTAAATAATTATAGGTGTTGGGATTGTATAGAATTTCGCAATCCGATTAGTATTTTTCAATTTTTACCCAAAGATTTACATGAACGAATCATTAAGTCTGTTGGAATAACGATTCATCACTCAATCGTCGAAAAATGTGATCTCGTTTTAGAAGAATATAAAAAACCAATACAATTTAAATTGGAGATACCAACTGAAATCAAGAAAATTATTAAAAATAAAGACGTTGATTGTAAAATTCTTGCAACTGTTACGGATATAACGAAATCAAAGAATGATTTTTTTACTTGCCTAGTTCTCTTTCCATCTGATGGAAAGCTGCCAAGTCTTATTATCCATCGTGTTCAAAACCCATTTAAAATCTTTAAAAAGCGTGAATGTAAATTACATATTGGGTGGATGGTAATCGGATATTATAGAGATTTCAATTTTGATTTTAGTACTCGATTAAAAATCCAGAAAAATGATTTTAATGCACCAGATACAGATAATCTAATTGAATATGATTCAAAAGTCCCAATTTGTTTAGGAACTCCTGTGTTAAGCGAATATCCTAAAAATGAATCTCTTATTATCGGACATTATTATTATGTTCAAGAAGAGAATAATAAAATTAAGGCATGCGCATTCGCTTATTGTTTAGAGGAACGACGTCTACTTGTAAATTTGCCTAAATTTACATTTTATACACTTATAATTACAAATTATCATACCATTAGTGCTTGTAATACAATTACGCTTAGAAAAAAAGAATATAGCAATTTTAATACTGAATCTCCAAAATTTGTTAGCATATATTCTACCGAACAAACTAATTGTCTTTTTTTGAAACAAAGAAGTGGACAAGTAAAAATTAAGAAAATTGGTAGCGATAAAATAAAACCATCGGTTAAGTGTGCAATATTTGATCCATATCAACGTCAGGTATTTGTTTTAATATTTTTTTTTTTTTTAGTTTTCATATAATTGTATTAATGATAAGTTTTTTTTTGAAAAAAGGGAGACATCAAAGTTTAAATTTTCCAGGTAATGAATTAAGATTTACATATTAGTGTAGGATTAGGATAAGTTAGTTAGAATTAATCGTTATTTTAAGGGCAGAATTTTCGAATTATACCAATCAAGTTTTAATTTATGTATTTATATGTACTTATTTATTATTATAAATTTAGAATAAATTAAATTTATAACCAATCGAGATCATGGTTGTTATATAGATTATTATTGGCCAGTAATTATTTTAATGTCAAAATACAAAAAATAAACTAAAAGAATAAAAATTATTTTGATTACTTCATAGATAGTAAATATTTAAAATGCCAAATCCATATTCGTAATGTCGTAATCGTAATTCAGCTTAGTTCATATGTTCATCATTCCCTCTATGAGATAGAGCTGATTCAGTTGCCGGTTACACGTAATTCTGGCCGGAATTATAAATTTTGTCATTAAATAATTTATTTTGATTAAAACGTAATGCTGGCCAGAATCACGGGACACGTTAATCACGTGCAGTGATGGAGCAGTTGGCGCGGCGTACTTAGCTGTTAGTATATAAATTTTCGACGCCTATGAAAGTAAGCGCGATATTTCATAATGCGCACCTATATATATAAAATAAACACAGTAAATAACAGTAAGCGCATATGACTTCATAGGTTGCGCACAAAACTTTATGAATAATGTGCATATGAAAATAATCTGTATTTCCAACAATCGGCAAAGCAAGCTCTATGCTTACGAACAGAAGAAACAGTATCGATGTGGCAGTTTATTTTAGACGGTCTAAATTTTCGGTAAGAAATGTGACTATGTATATCACCAATCAGCTATCATGATTGAGCTTATTGTTTGGTTACATTTATTTTGTTATTTTATTTGTTTTATGTTTGGTTCCACATTTTGTAATTTTATATATAAAATCTGCAATTTGTTTTCATTTAATTTTGTTTAATTTACATTATTTCTCGATTAATTTATCCATGAATTCTTGTGAAGAATGTTACAAAAGAAATACTGGATATAAGTGGTTTAATGTATGTAATGCAAAACATTTTAAACAAAATTTAAAAAATAGACTAGTGGTAATGTTGATATTGACAGATTTATTCAAGATATTCGGATATCAGCAAATAATTATTTATTTTATTTTATTTTATTTTAAAAATATAGACAATGACGGGAGCCATACAAGTTTGTGGGCTGAGCCCTTACAAAAGGATTGCTACTACGCTACATACTCGTATAAACCCAACCTCCTCATAGAAGAGATCGTACAGTACATTCGTACTGCCTGTTATTTAAAATACAACACGAAGAAGAAGAGAAAACTACAAGAATAAAAAGAAGAAAAAGAAAAAAAGCATCTAAATAATCTAAATAAGAGTTTATATAATCTAAAATAATTATTTAGAAGTATTAATAATATTGATTATCCGGTATCACATGATTGTCTATAATTTAAAATGATATTCAATCACGTGATGCCAGGTAAATCATATGCAAATTGTGGAAGTTTACGTGATAAATTTAAGTAAAATTTATATTTTATGGAATTTCATATGGTCTTAAAAGAATTCATGAAAAAGAATTTATTCATGATCGAGATTTACACAATATGTCAATATTATAAGTATGGTATTTTCAGGTAATTAATAATATTGTTATATTAAAAATATTTTTATTAAATAGAATCTTTACACAAATTGATATTTCTCAACAGTAAATGTAATAGAGGTGATATGCTGTAGGTAATTATAGATGGAATCTACAGTTGATTAGGGAACCTAGCCGGTAATTACAAGAGGTTTGTTTTTTTGAACTAGTCCTTATTGAATCTTCAAAAATTTTCAAGCAAAGGTCATTAATTTTATTTTAAAATTTGTTTGCTTTTATTTCTTTTTTTATTACTTTTAATAAAATATTATGTATTAGTATATTTCCTATAAAATAATTAAAAAAAATAATTTTATGTCGTGATATAAATAAACCCTGCTATTTTTATTTTACCAAAGTGTAAACAGCATAATTATACGAATTAACAGACTCGAACAAATCTTTTTTTAGAGTTTAGACGTGCTAATTTCATGAATTATGACGCTATTTTTTCACTAACCCAAAAAGTCGTCCCAAATAAGTGGTAATGATGGAAATGGGAGGTTGTAACAAATATTTTTAAGAGTGTAGGTTTTCTTAATAAAATTTTTACAAAATGATTGGAATGATTGGTGAACTTATTGATATACTGTATATAATAATTACTTTATTAAATACCCTATTATTTAAGCCCACGCGCAGGCGATAGGCCGAATAAAAATTTGCCTAATTATAAATTAGAAATCATAAGTTTTGCTTGTTATTATTTAAAATTCTTTATAATATGATATAATATATAAAACAAGATTACTATCATAAGAGGAATTTATTAATCAAAATGCTGTAGATTTAACGCTGTATTATGTAAATCACTTTACCAGTGATGTTTTTAAACTAATGTTAAAGTAAAAGTTTATTTATTCCAATTTTTCCAGGTGTTAGCGCTTTATTATATGAAATACGAATATCTTATGATTGCAAAATTTAATATTTAGACGAGCGATCAGTTTTTTTTGATATAATGATAATGAGAGACTGTATTCGGATACAATAAGAGTTCTTTAAAATTGTTTTTATAAGCAACTATTAATTTGATATTTCTTCTAGCAGCATCTATGATGCAATGATTACAAGAAAATACATTGCAATCGTTTAGATAAGCGATATTTTGTGACAGTAAAATCATGTGAAAATTTACTAATTAATAATTATATATCGTAATTATTATCTGACTTCAGACAGTAAGATCATTTAGACTTTTATTGACACAATATTTTACAGGTACTGTATATACGGTATATACACAAAAGAAAAAGAGCATAGAAAGTTACTAATTAAATATCAGATTGATCGGTGAGGCAGAACAATAATAGATTTATTATTTTCCACGTACCACCGCGTACGGACGGGTCACGTATCAGGTGAATTTTTTGCATCGGTACAGACGGACAGACCCCGGCGAAAAGAATGGCGGTTAGTCTTTTTGATATCACGAATATAATTTATAGTAAAATGTGAATTTTTTTTTTATTTTCTGAAAGAGGAACAGAAAAAACATATATTTCATTATTTAAATAATATTTGATATGATCATCTTCCCGTGTCAATAAATGCTTTAATTTAGTATTGCGTACTATTCGCACTCTTAACCAGTGTTATTTTATTATGATATTTTAATATTTTCTTAGCTTTCTCGCCATCCAGAGGTCAGATTGAGACAAATTTACCACCATTGGATTCCTCTTGATTATGTGGTTCGAATGGTGGTCTCAAAATTACTGTGTAGCATCTGTGTAATGTGATAGTTCAAGTATAATAGTGAGTATTATGAATTTTTATGTTGTATAAAGATAATCATTTCTAAAAGCAATATAAAAGCTCAATCATATAATAAAAGACCATTATTTAAATCTCGTAATTGCAAGAAATCTAATAGTTGTAATTTTGTTTCAATACAAGCTTTGGTTGATGAGAAAATGAAGTTTAAACTTTTTATTTCAAACTTTCATACCAAATTCAAAAAATTATTAGTAGTATTTCTCTGTGATAATGTGATATAACAAAATGCAATTATAATATTTGGCAGTTAAAAGTAAGTAGTTTTTTTTAAAAAAAAATTGGAATTTATTATTATGTAGGATTTTGAGCATTTTAAAGAAGTTCATAGCAAATTATTATGCTCCGATTTCTATTAAATTTATAACTACTTGATTTTTTAGAAGGTAAAATAGGCGTAAAAACTATAATAAATCTTCATTTTTTTTTTATTGCTTTTTAAAATAGTATTCTAAAAATCCATTGGGCATTACAAGTTTTAATTTAAATAGGAAAATTCTGATCTCATATCCAAAACAATAAATGATATTCACACCGCCATTCTTTTCGCCGGGGACTGTACATGTGACCGGAAATTTGCTGCGTCACGTTCCAGTTTTAATTTCAAATCAGCCTAAGATATGATATTTTATTAAATTTGATGTTTCACAAGCCAAGTCGCGATTTGAATAATGAAACTTTATTCTCATCAGTTTTCCATTGGATTTTAAGTTAGGTAAATTGAGAATTTTTTTTTTTATATTTATGACTTAAATACACTTTTTCTTTTATTCTTTGAAGTAATATAGTACTCAGGATAGCATAACTCAATTTAATTTGGAATAACTAACCTTGTTATTTTATGTTAGAAGACAAATTGTTTTCATAATAAAGAAAAAATTTTAGAATATCAAAAATATTATTAAAAGAACATATTTATTTTTAATCATATTTTATTTCACCTACAATATAAAAAGTAAATTTACTTTTGTTCCTCTCCCTGTAATAAACCATGTGACAATCATGTTAAACTTACTAAATTTTGCTGCGCCATTCGTTAAGCCAGTTGATAAAATTTCTTAAGGACGTGACCCCAGTGCTGCAACACTCAGTTTCTAACAGTTCCTCTGTAGTTAATGAGCAATTGAATGTCCTGATATGTTTTCTGGAAAGTTATAATTATAATTTGCATTGCTAATTCTAAATGCCATAAATCATTATGTCTAGCAGCATACAATTCAAAAGGACACTGAGTCAATTAATCGTGATTTTATATCTTTGGGTGTTTCTTCAGTAAGACCCAAAGAGCTATTGTAAGTATCACCTAGGTCATATTTTTCAATTCACCATGTTGATCCTTACGAGTTCTTTACTAATGCGTAACCTTGAGATTTTGCAAATGTTTGAACATTTTTGAAAAATTGATCGTGACTTCTATATTTAGCAGGATGTGGTGGAAGTATCTTTCAAGAAAAATATTGAGTGGCTTAGATGCAGTAGTGTTTATAATAATTACAAAATTAATAAATCATTTTAACACATACTGTATATTGGCTAGGGTTTATGTATATTTTTAACATTTATGTTTAAAAAAATTAAATTAGGTTTGAGCAAGTTTCGGATATTAAGTAATTTATTTTAGGTTTCAGACATCACGGAAGTTTGGGCAGGTTTCGGAAGTTTGAGTCAAGTTTCTGAATTTGACCTCAAAAGGCGAAATGTTTCTCCAATTTTTGCATTAGACGGAAATACATTTAATTAGAATATGACTGGATTGTGGCTCTGAATTAAATAATTTTTACATGGGAATTTATCGGAAATATTACCGTATAGCACTGATTAAAATACCCGTGTTACCGTGTATAATAAATCAATTTAAAAATTGAACTATATCCGGGGCGGCCCGGGGGGTGTTTGTGTGGAACATGAACAAATTGGCCGAATTCTACCTGAATTAAAATTTTTAACCACATATCATACCCGGGTATGTTATAATGGGGTACAACAAATAGGGGATCTTTTATTCAGTACTATACAGTAACTAACTAAATATGATTAATAAAATTAAAATTAAAAAAAAACGTGTAGACTACATTACATCATAAACTCATCGGAACATACATTAAAGTCATGAATAACTTAAGATCTAAAAACCAAAATTACATGATTGTTTGGACTATGCAGATTGTGGAAGTTTACGTATTTTATGGAGTATATGGTCTTTAAAAGAATTTATTCATCAAGATTTATTGCTTTTCGGTAATATATCATATTTTATCGAAAATACTTGTATAACTGAAATGCATAATTAAGTAGAATATGTACATAATGTTTTACTATAATATTGCTCCCGAAATTTTAAGAAGCAAAATTAATAAAATTGTACTAAAGATGATAATTGTGTATCATTATCATATCATGATATATGTAAATATGTTTAGGATTTAAGCTAATGTTTATTTAATATTGAACTACTCGATTAATTGTTTTTGATTAATCAAGGAATGCGTAGACACCTTTGCAAAAACGAATCATATTATATATCGGCAAAAGTTTTTTTTTCAGCCAGAGCCTCTATAATAATTAGAATGGTACATTCTAATTATTCATTGGTATTTGAAGCATATTCTGAAAGCAATTTCTCTGACTGTAACATTATCTAAACTAAGACAAAGTATATTCATATCAAGAATTAAAATTTTATGAATCTGATATTAGATAATTACATTTGTATAACATTACTAAAAATTTACCTAAATTCATTCACAATTTGCATTACATTTGCATAACGTGATAACATCCAGATATACTGTATGTATATATTATAGTAAAAGTATCGGACTTGACCCTCTAAGCCAGTGATGTGCTCTTGGAAAAATTGGAAGTACTATTGGAAGCACTTTTGGAAAGATTGAAAGCAAAATTTTCTAAAAAACCAATTTGATTGAAAGCTTTCAATCAAATTTTATACTATTGGAACATATGCACATCACTGTCATCACTGCTCTAAGCGGTGTGTTCGAGTTTAAACTTCCTTTTTTATCATTTTATGACGCGAAACTTTATTTTTATTTTGTGACGTGAAACTTATCTTTAAACATTTTGTAACAATCTTCTTTATATCTTTTTGTGTGCAAAACCTTTGCTTTTATCTTTTTTGTGACATTTTATCTCTTTTTCTATAAAAAAAATGTAATTATGATACAATATAACGACGACGAAACTGACAATGTTGTATATTTCCAAACATCCCTTATTAAAAGTAATTAGCTAAAATTCCAAAGTAGAAAGAACCCAGAATTAATTAAAGAAAATACTATAACTGCTAGTCGTGTTGATGAAGGAGTTGTAGATCCTACATTTTTTTAATTCCTGATAATAATTATAGCTCTTTCAATATTCTCAGGATCAATTAGTCTATAATTATTCTTCAATCCGAATGGTTTTATCAGTTTATCTATACAAATTACTCAAATCAGGTAAATAGATAAACTGTACTGTACGGTCAGCTAAACTGTACTGTACGAAAATATTTTAGCCAATCATAACTCATTGTATACTTTTCAATTTTTTGTTATTTATCGTACAATAAAATCTGATTGGTGAGTTCTCACTTCGTACAGTACAGTTTAGCTAACCGTTGTAATGCCGTAGTATACATAGTAAATTTATTAATTATGTGGCGCAGTTTTATATTTAAAATTACTGTATAAA
>QZLH01000993.1:0-34413 GCA_003833135.1 Oehlia diaphana | reverse complement strand
TAAAATTAATATTGATAGCAGTAATGAAGAACAAGAAATTATAAAGCTAGAAATTGAAGAGCGCAAAATGAAATTAGCTGAAAGGCGTACAGCAGATCGTAAAGCCCAAGCAGGAATCGAAAAATTAGAGTTAGAAAATCTTAAATTGCGTAAAGAACTTAATATGTAATTGGTATATACTATATTGTATATTGAATATTAAATTTATTAATAATAAAAGGTTTATTTTTGCAAATTCCGATTTTAAAAAATTACATTTAATTTATACATGTATAATAAAATATGTAATCCATACATAGTATACGATGTTTTTAATATCTATACATGTATGGATATAAAACAAACTATACATTTCATACAAACAGAAAAAATCAATATACAATACATACAACGCCAAGTATACAATACATGTTTTGGAAACACCGGTTTAAAAAATCCTCAAAAATAAATTACTTATGAAATATATGGAATTGTGATACAGAATTTATAAAACCACATAAAAAATGTATACAAAACGTATTATAGGGCCGTAGATTGCGAAGGCGTCAAAAGATTTTTCTCACCTAATATTCCTGACTTGAATTTACTAATCGTCTCCACAATCTTATCAACCGATGGTGGTTTATTTGGCGTACTTTGATCTTCTCTAATCGTGTGTTCATTTTATCTATTCTTAGTCCTTTGGTTTCACAAAAATAGTCTAATTCTTGAAAAGGCATTTCAACATCCTCAGAATTTATGCTACATTTTGAGTAGTGATGCTGACTTAAATGATTGGTTTTAATAGAATTAATTAAAATTAAAGCAAAAAACTAACACTGTTGATAGTTTTTAACTTGTTAAATCACTAGATATTAGATCTGAGTAATGTATTTTTATTTATTAATAAATATAAAATGTAATGAATCTAATCTAGCTGTAAAAATTCTATGGCAAATTTGTACATAAAATAAAATTAACTTGATAATTTCGAAACGTTTAGAGTGATTATGAACGTAAATTATCATCATTTTTGCCTACATTTGAAATAAAATTTGTTAAAAATATACTTTGATTAATTTACTTTATCAAAAAACAAATTTCAAAAAGAAAGAAAAATCAAATAAAAAACTTATAAATTACAAACAAAGAATAAAAAGGATTCTTCAAACACAAACTTAAAACTAATTAAATGAATCAAAGATATATCAACGCTACTACTTATTACCAAACCAGTCGTCATTATCGCTTCCGAAGTAACCAAACCTAAAATCAATTATGTTCTATATTAAATGTAAACGACAATTTAATATATATTTAAGACATATATTTGAAACATGTTCAGAAAACAATTTAGAATTATATTATTTAAGAATTAGCCTGGTATTCTGATGCTAACTTCATGAAAGCTATATATAAATTTGAACATGAATAACATTATATAATTAGTTTATAATTTAATATATATCATATTCCAAATATCTAATTTAATTCTTTTAATTAAAATAATAATCTTAACTATAGTGTTAGCCACCGAAACGGTTGGGTGATAAACGAAAAGTTATAGAGGGATAATTAACGAGTTGTACGAAAATTCTTGGAATTGTCTGTCGATACTAGTATTTCTCTCGGCGCTTTTGTAGAGACCAATTCCCAACAAAAATATACACAAACTGGTTAATAATACAATGATTTTGAATTTGAGTTAGAAATTCAAATGATGTAACGATAGAAAAAAAAGTGTCCTATAATTAATTAATAAACCCGATATTTACCGATTGTTCTCTAAATTTCCTTTAAGCACCATTCGTATAAGAGGCTACTCATATAAAAAAAATTCATTTTCTAAGATCGATGGAGGTCTAGATCTCGAATTGTCATATATTTAAAGAAAATGTTATTCATTTATTAATTTTATTTAATTATTTCTGAGCTCTCAACAGGCCGGGTCGGTCGGGTCGGAAGGGTAATTGACTTGACCCGACCCTAAAGCAAATGTTTCGGCATTTTTCTCGAAATTTTATATATAAAAATGCCGAAACTTATCATATTCAAATTATTAAGAAAAAAAAGTTCGAAAAAAAACGTTAGGAAACGTTATTTTAAAATTTTCTATTCGGGTCGGGTCGGGTACCCTACCCGAACCGGGTAAAAAATTTTTTTATTTTAAAAAACGTCGAGTTCGAAGTTTTAATTAAAAAAACACTTTTTAGTTTTTTTTTTTTAATTAAAAAACGTTGAGTTCGACGTTTTTAAGTAAAAAAAAATGTTTTTATTTTTTTTTACAGATGTTTTCATAAGACCTGGGACAAACTAAATTTTTGAACCCGATCCGCCGATCCGCCGATCCGGTATTTTTAGCTGGCACGTATTAGTTATAATCCTTTTCAAAAAGCTACCAGTCAATCTTATAGCAAACATGTGGGATGGCGCATAAAGAGCTCTAATTATGCACTCCCAACATTGGATGCATTAAATAGAAATTACCCGGATATATTGAAGGGATTTAACACCTGTTTCTTATGTAAGAATGAACCAGAAACCAACGAACACTTTTGGACTTGTCCTAAGTCAATAGGCATTCTCAAAGATATATTCAAAAAACATGAAATTAATTTTTGAGCGTTAATTATTAATAACCTCAATAGAGATAAAGGCGCAAATGATGATATTAATTTAGATATACCTATTTTTTCTTGTTTCAATTCACCTCCTATGAAGCTCCAGATCTACATTGCCTTTTGATTGACATGGTCCCAACATCATTACTAAAACCTTTTAAAGAAGCCAAAATTCATAAGAAACTTATAAAAATACTTTTATTAAAATTTTTATTCGATCTCCACCCCGACGTTTATGACTTACTTTGGAAACTTCGCTCAACCAGATGGAAAAAATTTAAATCAGACCACGATATCAGCAAAAAATCCTTTACCAAACGACCTAAACAATAACGTAAACGACGAAGACATAATGAGGAAGAAACCTCGCCGAATAATCCTGAAAACAATAATATCTTACATATAGGGTATAATAACCCTTCATGACATCAATACGTAATGTGGATGATTCAGTATACTGGATTTATCTTACATTCCAACACAATTTACCTTGGATTAATTCACCATATTTAAATTTTATTGATACCATCACTTTTGATCACAATTTATTTTATTATAATATATGACCTCTTCGTTCATTTAACTTGTAATTTTTTAAGACTAATTTTTATTTTCAGCTTTTAGATTTTCCTACCGTGGGGTTTCTTTTATTCTTTTTTGGTACCCATTCGTTTATTTAGCGTAGTCCTATTTATTCGAATAGGAGTGAGGTCCTGCAGGGGATGAAGTTCTGTGTTCTATACACGCATATTAAGTTTTTTCTCATGAAAATGCCTTCTACTTTTATTTGTAATAGTCTTAGATCTACTACTCTTTTAATTTTGTCCCAGGTCTTATGAAAACAGCTGTAATGAAAAACGCCAGATTCGATCAAAAAAAAAAAATTGTGGTAAAAAACGCCGAAACGTTTTTATGTTTATTTGACCCAAAATATGTCGGGTCAACGGGTCGGGTCGGGTACCTGACCCGACCCGGGGTCAAATTCGGAGCTTTTATTTATTTATTTAAATATATATCTGACTTAATAAAACTAATAAATTCTAATATATATTGTTCTGCTAATTATGTATATTACAAATATAAAAATAAAAAATAAGTAATTGATTTATAAAATAAACTTCCTTCCTAAATAACAATCGGCAATAATTAATCATTTCCTAACTATCATCTGATTTTAGCTCCTACTCTTTTAGACGCTAATAAAGTACCGTTCAACTATTCTGCCGAAACAAAAGAAATAAACGAAGAAAAAATAAACTTCGTACTAAAAAGGGTATTCTTAAAACAAAGCTGGCCCTGGAGGCCTGGAGCTTAATATTTCAACCTATAGAAAATGTTGGTCCGTTATTCATGAAAATTATTCGGTTAGTTTTGATATTTTTCCGATCATGTTACTGTAACAGAAATAAATTTGAATAAATTTAAAAGTTTACTAGCAACGACCCGTTGTTTCGCACTAACCACCGGATTCGATAAACTTAAACTATATTGTAAATGTTGCACACAAATGATATTCTGTAAATAATCTGTAACATGAATAAAACTATTAAATTATTTAATTGTAATTGACAGTATTCACGTGTTATATGTGTAATTTTTGAACAAAATGATTTATAGTTTGAAAGAAAAAACGAGATACTATAATTAACGATATGTTCGTATTCATTATTTTCATATTTTAAGACAAAAGTTTAATATAATAACATTTATTTAATGTATAAATTTTTATAAATAATACAGCACCGTGCGTATATACAAAAAAAACGCTAACTAAATAACTAATGCATTTTATAAAAAAAAAGAAAAATAATAAATCTTAAACGCTTTGTTGAATATTTTCGTTGTTAAGGTTTAATAATAACGGTCTATTCTCATAATCTTGAGTATAATGACTATAATCGCCACTAGCATTTCGAAAAGAAGGAGTACCATCCATGACTTCTTCATTAAAATTATTTTGCATCATATTTCCATGCAAATTTTGTTTACAAATTTGTTTAGGTGCCAAGTAATTAGTTAATAATTGCTTCAAGTGAAATTTGAAGTGTAGTGGAGAAATTTCCTGTTGCTGATGTTGTCTCTGCTGGTTGTAATCTATATTATAAAATCTTTTATTTAAAAATTGGGCTGAGGCCAACTCACAAGTTATTCGATAAATTTTTTTCGTATCTATTTGACTATGATAAAATGCATAACTTTTAGATTGGACATAATTATAAGTTTGGTCATTGTCATCGGTATCATTTGTTAATTGATATACAAGTTCGAAGGAAACTGGTACTTCTTCACAGGTAATATGGTAATTAACGAGAAAACCTGGTGGGTTATAAAAGAAAGCTAGACCTGGAGTTATTGGCTGCATACTATGTATTTGTATCGAATATAATATAATGGTTATATAGTAAGTTATATATTTGTGGAGGTTGGAGTTAATCGATTAATATTATCTAAACTATACTGTATTTGAATATCATAGGTTTCAAAAATTAGTTTTATTTTTTGATCAGTTCCAACCTCTAGATAAAAGGAGTGTAAAATGCTGTATTATGAAAATAGAAAATCATATGTGCTGATATAACTATGCTTGGGTAATTTAGATTGGTTGAAGAATATTAGGGAACTGATGGAAGAATTACGAGAATAAATTTTTGTATTAATGTGGTTGGTTGGTTTGTATTTTTCTTCTTTTTTTGAAAAAAAAAAAAATATATATATATATATTTTTCGTTTCTGTAAGAATTTTCTAAGCTTTTATATAAGGTTAATTTGGGCGTAAAAAAAGGCGGCGTTTCAAAATTTTACTAATAGATCAAATGACATCCTTTTTTATCCTTTTCATTTTTCATTATTAAATAAATACGCCAAATTTATTTATGTAAATGCATGATACTGTATGTTATATAAAATCGTTTTATTCATGCGATTTAACAATTTAACTAATTCAAGGTTGGAAAAAATTTTTTAACGTATCGAGTATCGGAATTTCTTTAGATATTACGACTTTTTAATGACAGATTTATCTGTATGTGATATCTACTCAAAAAATTTATTCACATAGGAGTACAGCCATATAATTTATAATTTACATTATATTTTCGTTATACCGAATTTTTTGTAAACGATTATAAAATGAATATCGAAATCCACTTTAAATGCGTGAATGAACTTTCTTCTGTATTAACACATTATTATAAATTTTGCTTTTGCTAAAGTTCGACAAGTTTTCATAATAAATCAAGTTAGGATCCCGAGGAAATGTATATATATGGAGGTCAGGTCTACCGTACACCATCTCGTCAAGGTAGCAAGCCATATAAAGATTGGGAACGATCACATACATTCACTAACGGACATGGTTCACCGGTTAGTCCTGGTATACAAATATTTCATAAATATTCCTTATTCTTCTACCAATAATTGGTTATATAAACGCTATAACTCAGTCAAAATTTAATTTAAAAAAAAAATAACCGATAATTATATATTGATCGGCACTGTACTTAATTCCAGCCCTGAATGAATGAGTAATGTCAGCCCAAAGTCTAAAAAAATTATCCATAAAAGCCAAGATCTACGTGATTATTTTTACTAGGGGCAATCGGTCGTTTGAACATTACAGTATTATTATTATTTCAAAATTTTATTTTTTTTTAAAAAAACTTGCATTCTTTTGTTGAGAAAAAAAAAATCAAGACTTACCTAAATTTGTCCATATTGACTATTTTCCTTTGAAAGATACCTTAATTAAGTTTTTTTATTTGGTATTTTTTTTTTTAAAAAAAAAAAGGTTATTCTAACAAAGATGAAAGATGACCGATTCTGAAACGTCAACATACATCGGAATTCCTAAAGTATGAAAGTATGCAATACTTTTTTAGGACTTTAATTAATTATCATTTGTAAGCATATGATCAAATAAATCTGGCTAATAAAGCTTTTTTTTCCTCGTTGTTGTCGATTGTTGTTGTGTGAGAATTCATTGTAAAATTTTTTAAAAGCATGCAAAACTTTTATTCGTTTATTTATGGTACACATATATTTGTACCAATTATTTTATAATATACATCATATTTTTTCAATAAAGAAAAAGAATTTTTTTTTAAAAACAATTAGTAATCAATATTCTTTTTACAGAATTTTATATCTTAAAAAATTCTCATGAATACGCCCTCGACGATCACATTGTCACACTGCATTTTTTTGCATAATTGAACAACTTGGGAACAAACTTATGGAAAGACTTATTTATCTATTGTTTAGGGTCGTCATAATATGTTTTCACGTGATAGCTTGCTAAGATTATGTTATGTGTTTGGCCAAGGATCTGCAAATTTATTAAGGCATTATAAACTTGATGAGTAACAAGATTCTTTGACATTTTGGTTTTATTATTTAATTATTCATTTTTTTAATATCAAATTTCAATCAAATAATATAAATAAGATGAAATGTGGATGGTTAACTCATAAAGAAAAGATGACTAATAACAATAAAATCAATAAAATCACAATGGAATTGTTAAAATTAATAAAGCAAATTATTTTAAAATATTTATCCCTACGAAAAAAGAATGTCTGGAATTTGTCACCAAAATTGTTCGGAAATTGTTCAGTATACCTATAAAATGTTTAGAAAATGTCTGAAATTATGAAAAAATATGGCGTCCAGAATTTTTCAAGTCCGGAATTTGTCCAGACATGAAAAATTTAGGACAAATTTCGGATAGACAAAACTGGACAAATTCTGGTCACAAAAAATACTGGACATATTTTGGACAATCTCTGGACAAAAATAAGGTAGTTGGACAAGAAAAAATTCCAGGCAAATTCTGGACAATAAAAAATCAAAAAATGTAAAAAGCAAAAAACTGGTATTTAAAACCTCTGTGTAGGTACTAAGTTAACTTAAAGAGAAAGCAAAAATACTATCTATGATGTTAACTTTAAACTGCTATAAACAGTTATTAGTTATTTGTATAAAGGAATATATCATTGATATTATGACTTGTTGATCATTTTAGAGATTCGGACAAAAATCAATGTCCAGAAAATGTTCCAAATCTTGCGCATTTTCGGATGTTTTCAGGACACTTATTTTGTCCAGAATTTGTACAATTATATTCTGGAAATTTCAGAACATTTTCTGGACGCATTTTTTTCGTAGGGTTAACAACAATATAATAATTACAAAATTTATTTTTAGTAAATCTTTTAGTAATTATGTTTTTATGCAGCAAATTAATTATTATTTTGTTTTTGAGCTACTTTGTTATTTTGTTTTTGTGCAGCAAATTAATTATTATTTTGATTTTTTAATAGAAATCAAGGCTATAGTAGTAATCATCATAGACACCTGATATTCAATTCATTCATATTGAAGTAGATTATCTACCACCAAACCTATTCAACCTCCAAATGCAGGAATAATCGCAAGTTCAAAAATCATTTTAAGAGAAAATATTTCTGTCATACGTTGGAACTTCTTGAAAATGTCAAAAATATTTATGAAGAAAAAATCAAAATCAATATTATTATTTGGCAGATATGTGACTGAAGAAACAATCTTTAATTTCTGGAAAAAACTGGAATTTTGCCTTCTTCACCAACCAATGAAGATATAACTGACATAAGGCCGGGAAAAAAAAATTTAGATTCTCGTGACCCAGCCGGGTCTGTTTTACAAAAATTTATGATTTTTTCTTTATAGTAAAAATTTTATCACGTGACTTTATACAATGAATTATTAATGCTTTTAAATTTTTGGAAGTTAAATGTGGTCTCGACATCCTTCTAATAATCTTAATCCAAAATTTATCCCTAATACTACCATGTCACTGATATGGGACTCGCTTGAGAGACATCAAAAAATTTAGGAAAATATTATAGACGCGTTTACTTCACCCAAAACTCGAAGTTACAAGATATGTTTCGATACCACAAGATTTCTGATATTAACTAGCCGATGGCTCAACTACAATGAAACACCAGACTGATGAATCCAACAAAGACGCCTTCAAGCTCAAATACTTAAACCACATATTACCGTATAGTGACATACAACTTCACCGGCATATAAAATATCCAATCTGTCAATCTGTGAAAGACACGAATTCGCACCTTGGTTTCTGTTCCACTGTAGTGACTGTACTGCCTGAAATTAACAATATACTAGTGCAAGACTTCTCCACACTATGATTATGTTACACACAGATCCACGTCGAATAACATATTTTTTAAACCAAAGATTTACAATAATCAATTTTTTTTACTTCAATAGAAACACCAATCACATCCCGTGTACTTACTATTACACAATTTTATCCTGAAAATTTTGTCAATTTGATCCTGAATTACGCCAACAGCTTCAAAATCATGAAAAACTCACGATGGAAATCATGATGAAATTACAAACAAAATTATATTCCACTATTTGATTAAAGCACACTTATGCTATGAAACAATGAGAACTTGCTAATGGTATTACTACAGCAAAAAAGAAACTCCATAAGAAAAACTGACAAAAAAATCAGAAAGCGCTTGACCAAACCGTACCCATCACCACTGTAAAAAATTTATGATCAACACCACCGTTACGATGACAGATTACGCATCAGACTATACCAATGTCAAAGTCTGACGACCATTTCATCCTGCAATGGATTATCCTTATAACATCTAATTACTTGCATTCTGGTGGATGGAATAATCATTTATATAATGATTTAAATAGAGATTCTTTTTTATAGAACATTTAAATTTTATTTCTTATTTTACTTTATTATCATTACATTACAATATAGTTTCTTTTGTTACTTCGTTTAATTTTTATTTTTATAGTATTAGTGGGTCATTTGGTTACGCCTATGGTTTAGGGTTGAATATTAGGTGGGACGACTCCTCTCGTGTTCCTGGGGGGTTGGATTAACTCGCATACGTTCAGTGTAGTGGCGTTTTTGTAATTCGTACTTCTAACATTT
This sequence comes from Oehlia diaphana, assembly GCA_003833135.1. Classification (NCBI taxonomy): domain Eukaryota; kingdom Fungi; phylum Glomeromycota; class Glomeromycetes; order Glomerales; family Glomeraceae; genus Oehlia; species Oehlia diaphana. The sequence continues at coordinate 24,837 of QZLH01000993.1, read as the reverse complement.
GGATCTTAAATAAAAATAAAATAAAATAAAATAAAAAAATTTAAATTTCAATAAAACCCTTCATTTACATTGACTCTATCAGATTCGTCACAGCAACATCTTTAAAAAATTCTTCTATGTTCATATCTTTATTAACGAGAGGTCCTTCCCATCCAAATACTGTTATAGAATTAAACACGACATGTGCAATTATTATCGGTATGTTTTTTTATGAAAAAGAGATTTACAGATCGATAAGGTCTATTAACAAGTTTAATTTATTTATATATTACAAAGTTACACATATAATATAATAAACATTACATATAAAAAATTATACATATATAAAAAAAAAACCGGCCGGCCGGGTCAAATTTTAAAATTTATGTCACGAGAATCTAATTTTTTTTTTGATTGGTCTAAGATAAAGACAAGAAGAAATAATAATGATGAAATAGAAAATGTCAATAAAATAATCAGAGACGGAACTAGATGTAATATCTGATTGATTAGTTCTCACGCTGCTTTATTAGCAGATACATTAAAAAAATACTTTTGCGAATTAGAAGAAAAATTCCAACTGAAAAGTTTTATATGATGATGACATGACATCATCAGAATGAAATACTACGTGAAGATTAAATCGGTAAAAATGATTTTAAATAAGAGCAAATTCAAGTATCTTTGGATGATATATTTAAATCTATGAATCTATGCAATATCATAATTATGAATCACAGCTAAAAAATCCAAGTTCTAATAAGTTGGACTTTGTAAACTAATCTATAATTTGAAATAATAAAATAATAAAATTGTTGGTATAAAGTTATAATTCACTAGAGAAGGAAACATTATATTATTTTTTTTTTTAGTTGCTACTAGCAGTTACCCCGTTGCCCCGCACCGGGACCAATGAGTTTGTTTAAATAGAAAATTTTAGTATTAGTATTATTTATTTCATGGGTAATCCCCTGGAGCGTGTCACTCATTATTACATATTAACTATTTTAAACTTAATTATTGTAAACTAACATTAGTAATTTCCTGGCTATCTATATGAGGCCGGGAAATAACTAAACGAAGTTTTAAAAATTAGTATGAAGGTGATCATGAGTGTCACTTAGTGCGACAGGGGATTATAATGTAAATTAAAGATGGTTACAGCAGTTTTTTTTTATAATTAGGAATAAAATATAAGTAATAATATGTAGTAAATTATAATTATAATATTAGAATGATAGGGAATTGGCTGGGTCTGACAGATTTAATATTTTTGATTGACCAGATTTGCCACATGATCACGTCATGTTATTTGTTTATCCGAATCTCATTTTCATTATAGGTTCGAGGTTTGTTTCCTCGGTTCTTTTGGTCTTGAGCCTTGAGGTATTTTTCCTTTTTTCTTTTTATTTTTATTTCTAACTTACATTCTTACACTTTGTTTCTTACTAACTCTATTTCATTATTTTTAGGTCTTTTAGTCCTACCGGTTCTGCAATTAAGATTCAGTTGTTTTTCATTTACATTTCGTTTCTTATTTTTTATTTTTTTTTATTTTGTTTCTGTTCATATTTCGTTTTTCACTAATTTTATTTCATTTTTTTAGATCTTTTAGTTCTTTCGGTTCTACAATTAATAAAGTTTTTTATTTTTATTTATTTTTTTTATTTTGTTTCTATCTTATATTTCGTTTCTTACTAACTTCACTTTTTTACTTTATGGTTTGTTTTTTACTTATTATCTTTTGCTACCCAGCCTTCTATCATGATCATTTTTTTTAAATTTTTGTCTCTCATCATTTTCCACCTCCTATTACTTCTCATTATTCCATTCTTTTCGTCTCCCATTATTTTTTATTACATCTTTTCATTTTCCATTATTTCTTTTTCTCTCCTGTTTACTTCCCATCATTTCTTTTTGTCTCTCATCACTCCTTTTCGTCTCCCATCACTCCTCTTCATCTTTCTATCACTCATCTTCATCTCCTATCATGTCCTATTTCTCCTTTTGTTTCCCATCATTTCATTACTCTTTTTTACTCCTTTTCATCTTCTATTACTTCTCATTACTCCATTATTATTTCATTTTTTTTATTAGCATCTTTTTTCTTGTTCATTGTAATTCACTTTTCTTTTATTTGTATCACTTCATTAAAAAATAAATACAGTGTTTTTTTTCTTTAAAATTGTAAATGTGTGATTTAAATTTTAATATTTGCAAATAATATATCATTAGATAAGATTATTTTGGATAAATATGTTGCTAAAATTCTTTTAAAAATAGATTTTGCGATAAAATTTTAAATTTAGCTGATCAAAGTTTGACTCTTTATATATTGTACATCATGTGGCATATTTAAAAAAAACCCAGGCGACAATCACCCAGGCGATGTTTAGCAATTCCCAATTATGTTTACAATAATGTAGTTATTTGACGTTTGAGTGTAGAATGGGATTCGGATTAATTAACTGTTAAGGAATTGTGAAAAAATAATTATTAATAAAGATTAATCATTTATTATTATTTATTTTACTCAATAAATTATTAATTTAAATAAACCATTAGAATTAAAATTTTAATTCAAAAATTTGGTGATTATTTAGAGAATTTAATAATAATCTATTATTAAATTAACAATTTCTTCAATTAATTAATTGTATTTTACGCGACAATCTTATGCTCGCCCTCTAGCTCATAATTAATACCGTAAACGCATGATATTGTTATTCTTAATGACAAAATATTCAGATAAACTTTTTTTGGGCATCCGTGGATTATCATTTTTTCACGAAATTACTTTAAAATGAGAATAGTAAATAAAACAAAATATATAAGCTTGACTATAGGAAGGTACATAATTCAGTTTAATATTTTAAATTTTTTAATTTTTAAAAAACTTTATTGATAGATTATTAATAGAAATTTCCATAAAAATATAATTCAAAATTTACTATATAACAATTTAAATGTAAACCTTATTATTATCATTTGGATTTTGGAAAAGCATGAATTCAAATAACAAAACTGCACAAGGTTACTCTAATTTACCAATGGATCAAACTGGAAATAGCTTAGCTTCTTTTCAAATTCTTGACAATAATAATAATGTAGGAATGTCTAATGCCTTAATTAATACTGCAACTCCTGTACCTCAGACATTTATTTATTTTATTCTAAAGAGTGGTAATCTGTGCCTAATACAATGTACAGTACCTCAGACATTTGAATTACTTCTTTACTGAATGATTCACATATATCACGTGATATGATGAATAACACCAATAGACTCTTGAATGGTATAATTAATCTTATTATAATATAATCTTTGATTCAACAACAAATTCAGTAACAAATTCAACATCATGTCGTTTATAAACAAAATAATATTCAATAAAAATTCTTCGATACTATGAGAATTCAACATACTCCCAAGCGTATTCGGATAATAATGCTTATAATAATAAAGCTTCAATTTTTAAACGGGTCTATTTCTTATGATGTGCAAGGCATGGGATTTCAGAATTCTTCTTAATAAAGACCAGGTTCGATTAATACAATTATTTCATTTCGGGTAAAAAATTTACCACTATGTTCTTTCATCAGCTGTTAAATTTAGTTAGATAACAGATAATATTAGCTTAATGTCTTAAAACATTCCTAAGATAATTAAAAACAATTTTTGTTAAACACTTTTTTAATTTTTTTGACTAACTATCCTTCTACGTGCATAGCGCATCCTTAAAATACATTTCATAAAATTTACGTGTTTTGTAATATTTTTTTTTTTTTTTACATTGAACTACTCAAACTTTCGTATAATTTTTACAATACTATAAATACTTATTCTACACAGTTTATAAATTTTTTTAAAAAAAACTTCATTCGAATTGTACGGAAAATTAAGAAAATAAAGTAAAAAAATATTTATGTAAAAATAGTCCATAACAAGAAATTTAAAATCGAACCTTTTACTTTTGGTAATTATAATTCGGTATATTGATATGTAACACGATTGAATCATGTATCAGTATCGTTTGCAGTATGGCGAATGAAATCATTTCACTTGTCAAATGATAAATGATGTCATTTGAGATTAACTAATTCTGGCTTAAAATAATGTGATAAGATAATTAAGATATCAATGACTAAAATGACTAAATGAGGTGGTTTAGATTGTAACTTATTTTTAGATTAGCATCATTGTATGATAGTAACTTCTTGTCCTTATTATAAAAATAAAATAAAAATAAAATGGAATGACCGTACTAAATGGCAAATGATTATGAATAATGACAAACCGAACACTGGTATTAAGTTTACTTGACCTATTGGCATGTCCCAATGTCGATTGTCTAAATTCATGTTTTTTAAATCTAATTTAATTAATTAATTATCTAAATATTATTTAATCAAAAGTAGTAATTATCGTTTTTTAAAAATAATTGCTATTGTTCTTCCCTGTAAAAATTGTTGATCTGTGTTTTATATTTCCATGTTTTTTTCCGAGAATGTATATTCACGAATTTTTACGAAAGCCACGGTGAAAATAATGGAAATATTCAAATAAAAATTATTATAGGGACTAATTTCACTATTTGTCACTATGATACATACGTTTGCATAGTGACTTGTAGCAGTCTTGTAGCGATACCGTATTACACTATCACAAACACTAATTCCTAAAATTCTTTGAATCACTAAATATATACGGCTTTACACGACTTTTTAATGCCAAATTTCTTTTTACGAATATTTTGTCATATGAATACGATGCGTAGATCAGGCGCAGCATCACGAATGATCATAGATGAATTTACTTTACTAACGAGGAAAGAATTCTCAAAATGTACTGAGAATTCACGATCATTTAAAACTACAGACAATTTTTAATTATTAAGTACTTACTAGCGAATTAAAGAAGAGTCAATCCCATTTTCATTGGCATCATTGTCGTCGATGCGATTCGAATTCTCTCCGTTCTTATATCTGCTACTCCAGAATTATAAATAAAAGTGTATTCTAATATTTAAAGTGATTTTTATTCAATTCCATCGCCAATATCATCAGTGTCGTGAATAATAAATACTATATAGAAACAAATCTTAAATTGTAAAGCTATTTCGGCAGAATATTACTTCTCGCAAATAAAATAAAAATGAAATTGAATAAAATGATGGAGTGAACGATACATCTTTGTTCCCCTGATAGATACGATAAATACGTGACCACATGATATAGTACATTCAATTTGAATAGTCATGCATCATAGTCACAATGAAGAAAAAACGAAAAAGAAATCCCTATTAAATCTTATCAGATCTCAAATCTGGTTGTCAAAAATAAAAAATATTCTTGTTGTTTAAATAACACTAAATTTTTTCAAAATTATATAAATTAGCAAATCTCTAAGGGATGATTGACCGGCTTAATTTTTTTTCGCCCGGACGAAAATTTATATACCGTCTGACAAATGAACATGAAATTTTTCGGCCGGACAAAGTAAATCTTAGTACTGCTTTTATTTTTTAACTTCCCTCAGATTGAAAAATTCGGTATTAAGAATATTCATTTTAAGGATCATGAGTCACTTCATTATTGTAGGAACTTAAAATACGACATAAAACTTTTATTATTTTAACATTGTTTTAAAAAAAATATTCATAAAAACTAGTATTATTCAAATTGTCTATTGACAATATTTTTTCAATCATGTATTTTGGTGTACGTCAACTTTAGAGGATGACATAACATGATTAACATGTGTCAATTTAATTTTTCACGTTCAAGTTCACATTGGTAATTGATATCACGGCTTTACTTTTATTATGCCACATTCATTTCGAGTTTTTTAACGAATAACAAAAATGTCAAAAGGACTCCGTGTAATATATAAATAGGTCAACACCAATTTACTATTAGATTAGCTATACGAAACTCTTCAGGGCCAGAATTACGTAATTCCGCCTGAAATTATTGAAATAATCCAAAAAGGAAGGTTCTATACATTATTTTGTCTCCGTATTGTTTACCTTTTCGGGGTCCTATGTCAAAGTTTTTTTTTTTTCGCATAATAACAACAAAGTTCATAATGTCATACTTTTTTAAAATTATCATTGAACATTCCTTTTTAGTACCATTATTTTCTTAGTACCATTCTTAATGAAAGCACTAAGTGATCGTCAGGGCTTTCCATACCGAGGTTTTCATTTCTTTATTGTGTATCTCATGTTGCTCATGTGCCTGTTCATGTGCCCAACCATTAGAAATCTAATATTTTAGAAACGACTTAAAAAATTCTTGTTGTATAAAGAACCAAAATTAAAAATTCTTAAATGTATTGAAGTAGTCATATTTTTTTATATATAAATAATTTTTCTTTATTATAATCTTCAAAAAGAAAGAAAAAAAAAAAAAAAAAAAATTCTCCCACCCCATTTTTTTTATCAACTTAACAAAGAATATAACTTTTCAATGAAAGTATGAAAGTAACACACGAGTTTAAATAGAATTAAGTTTTTAATAATTCTTGATTAACACATTTAAATGAAAAATGATTTTCCAGTTTAAGTTAGTAATTGAAAGGTCGACTGAATTTTTGTGATACGCAACGGGAGTAACATGGGTAACGTGAACAAACATGTCACAAAAATGTTATAAATAACGTACGTACGATTGTCGTTATTTATCGTAAAAAAAAAAAAAAAAAAAAAAAAGTTTTAAAAAATGCCCGATTTAAACGGAGATATACTTTATTTGATCTTTAAAGAACTTGAATTGAATGAAGTATTTCATTCATGTTCTTTAGTTAACGAAACATGGTGTCGAATAATTATTCCAACGTTATGGAAAGAACCTTGGAAATATATAAAGAGAAGAAAAGAGAAATCATTCTTGAGCGTAATTATTTCACATTTATCAGATAAACCGAGAAATGATTTAATCCAAAAAATTGATTCCGATGTTTTGAAAAAATCATATAAAAAACCCAGTTTTAATTATATTAGTTATTGTAGAAATTTAAATTTAATTGAAATTGAAAGGATAATTAATGTTTTATTTGAAAAACAATCAGATAATTCAATTATTAAGAATACAATAATTGAACTTTTTATTAATGGAAATACAAAATTTACATGCCTTAATATACCTCATAAATTTAATATTGAATTACATCTTATTCCTGGAGCGGAACGTTGTTTTTCAGACCTTCAATTTCTCAAGTGTAACACCAGCGTAGATGATAAAATTTTAACTGGATTAATGAGAATATGTAAATCTATTAAAGAAATACAACTTTCTATTGAAGTGGATAATAACAAATATGGAATTATTAAATTAATTGAAAATTCTGAAACATTATGTAATATTTATTTGACAAATAATTGTAATAATTATTCAAAATTTGATAAACCATTTTGTGAAGCTCTTGAAAATTCATTAACTAAACATGTAAATTTTTTACAATATTTCACGATACATAAATATCCTATCACAAATATTTCATCTTTAGTAAATTTAAAAAGGTTAGAATTAAATAATAGTTTTCATAATATGTCATGGGATTGTATGAAGAATTCATCTTTACCTTTATTACAAATTTTAAAAGCTGAATATGTTCCAATCGATGTTTTAGAAAATTTAATTAAAAATACAAATCGATCACTTATTGAAATAAACATTAATGGTGGATTTACTAATGTTAATGATAATAAGAGAATTATTCAAGTTATTTATCAAAATTGTCCAAAACTTAAATATCTTAAATTATTATTTAGGAATGATAATATTTCAGAATTAGAAAAATTATTAATTGAATGTCAAAAATTAAATGGTTTATGTATTAATTTTGATATTGATGATAAATGTATTAATTGGGTTTATTTATTTAATATTTTGACTCAATCTTCACCAAATAATTTATTTAAATTTAAATTTTTTCACTTTAATGAAGAACCTAGTTCAGAATCTTTGAAATTATTTTTCAAGCATTGGAAGGGTAGACGTCCTATATTATTGCATCTTCCTAAAATAAATATTATAGGATATATTAATTTATTGAAAAAATACAAGTCAAAGAGAAGGATTAAAGAATATGAATTCGTTTCAGATAAAACCACTTTTGGGGATTTCGAATGGACTCGAAAATGTTTTAGTTAGTTTTGTTAGTATTACTTTATTATATTTATGTATATTAATATGTACTTGTGTTAAATATTAATTATATAGTAAAATTATATTTGCTTTATATGAATAAATATATAAGGTTTGATAAAGAAATACAGTGCAATTGTTTTTTTTTTTTTAAAAAAAAATAAATAAATATATATATAAGGTTGTTGCTATGCTAAATCGGAGGTAAGGAATTAATGCTAATACTGGTAATGGGTTGACTTGAAATTATGTAATTCCGCCCACCGGTTAATTTTCCCTACCGGTTAATTCCCGTTAAATGTATTAAATGTATACAATATCATCATTATTTCTATTATTATTCACGTTACTATTTGTTTGAGAAAGTGAATTAACATATGAAAGTCTATAATTATTTCTGATTATCTAAGAATTATTGAACCTTATTGGTTTGTTAATAAAACAATATTTTTTTTTTTTAATTATAAAATCTGGCTTAGCAAAAATAATCACAGGTAAGCCATGAACAAAGCCATCTATCAAAGTCCATTAAACTAATTAAAGTTATAGTAAATTTATAATATTACATCATTTCAGCATGTTATTTAAGCCACAGTATTATATATAAATTAAACAGCTATTTTTTTCATTTTTCTGGTTCACCCCTAATGTCAAAATATTTAAATAAAAAACAATGTTTTATTATTAATACATAATATAATCATAAATAATAATCTTTTTGCTATACCAATCTTTTCTTATTATTATATATACTTCCCAAATATATTATTCCTTATTACTATGTTATCATAAATATTAAAATTCGGTATGAAATTAATAAAAATTATACTCTTACTAGAAAAGTCTAAAGGAATTATTAGAGTACTTATCCTGCAAATTTTTAATGATCTCATCTGGGCCTGGCCCGTTTGATTATCTTTACTAATAATATTTAATTCGGTATACAATATTATACATTAAATGATAAAGATAATGAAAATTGCCAAAAAAATATATAAGTTATTTTCAAATATACATTTTTTAAATATACATTTTCATCGACAATTCAAATGTATACATTCAAGGAAAGAAAGGGATTGCTGAACGTGAATCTGTATATGAAAATCTGGTTCGAAGTAAAACTAATTGAAATAGATCAAAGTGGTCGACATATGGGTGCTGATCCTGTCATTGTTGTATCGCGTCAAAAATTATCATATAGGAGTCACAAATTTATCTAAAATAAAATTGTTAAAAGAAATCAATCTCAAAATGAAAAACAATATCCTCATACACTTTTAAAATGGAAAATTAAAATTAAAAGTCTTACATGAAATATTGATTTCTTAATGAAGATAACTTACCATAGTCCATCATTTTACAATTAAAAGTAAATACTAGCAAAAATTTCTACAATATCTATATATTTAGTTTTTGCTTTATCAAGTTTCTATTCATACAGACAAATTACAAAGATCAATTTTCATTTCAGATATTCACCTGTACATCACTGAACCACAGATTCATGGTTTCTTTTCTAGATATGGAAATACAATGAAGTGCAAATTGTTGACAAAGAAGCTTTCAGTTATCAACATCCATTATAACATTCAGCATGTCAAATATTAAAGAATTTTACATGACCTTATACCTGAATTAACTGGTCCATCACCTCAATTTAAACACATTCATAGGAATTCTTTTCAGTTGATTCAAATCTTGATTATATTTTTCAGATATATTTTTATTATTACATATTAAAATATAACAATGAATTAATCATTTATGTTCAAGAAATTGGTGTTAAAAAGGACAGTATTGAAATAGAAATAAATAAATTTGATGCAATCCGTATATACATCAATTTAAATATAATCAAGAAATTGAGGGTAAATAGGAATGTGTGAAGCATATAAATTTATCTGTCAAGAAATACTGAACAATTTATCCATTGAAACAAATAATTTTGAATGGGTTGTAAAAATGTATATTCAAGGAAAAAAAAATAATTGAAATGCTCAGTGCCAATGTCTAAATGAAGTATGAATATTGGCAACTATGACATTTAATGGATATAGAAGGGTTTGAATATATTGATGAAAGTGCAGGTTTCATAAGAATAAAAAATAAATCTTACATTTTAGACAAGGAAAACCAAGTAGCTTATGAATAATATTAAATTAACCAATTACCAAGCAATCAAAAACTAAAAAGCTATTAGAAAGATCTGAGTATCATCACAACATCAAGGAAAACTTAAATAGCAATGTATTGCAGATATATCCACAAGATGGAATTATATAAAGATCGTAATACAATATTTCCCTCTAATAAAACCAAGCTGGAGTTGTTTACCAATGATGAGAATTTTCTTATAATATATAGTGAGTACAAAGAAATTAACTTTGATGTAGAGACAATCAAAAGATTTATTCTTCAGGGAAATTTTAAATTTAAAATTCAATTGCCATCAAGGCAAGTTATGAAATTACTTATATGTTTATTATTATGTAGTATAGACAATAAAACAGGCCTTTGCTTCCAATTGAATCTCACCAATTTCTTTATAGCATATTTTAAGGAACATGTCAGATTTTGCAGGCATTGAATACAATACAAAAGACAAACATATAATAATCAAAAACTTTAATTAGGTGTAATGAGAAGGATGGTCCATGTCTTCAATCATCATTTCAATTCTCACAGATTGAAAAAAATATTACACACTACATTTTAGATATCATAAGAGCAAAAAATGGGTTAAAAGCCAAAGATAATTTTTCAAATAATATTAAAATTAACGTAATTATGGACTTATAAATAAAATAGTTTATACATATTTGTATTACATAAATTAAAACTGAATTTTTAATGTAAAATACATCTTATAAAATGGTAAGATGGACAACATATATCAAAAGCTACTCTTAAAGTATACTGACCAAATTTGTTCTCTGTAAGTTGAGAATATATCACTACATTATGAAAAGAATCATCTGATCTTTTAGGAACTATGACATTTAGCATGTATAAGTGAAAGAGATGTATTTAATTTTCTATTACCTCAGCTGTAAAAGAGGCCAATATGAATTTAATATTACAAAAATTTTCCTAGAGAAGTGTGCAATTAAAAATGAAATATCTAAGGTAATTTCAGCATTATCTTTTACTTAATATGTTACTGAAAAATTACTCTCTTTTTTGAAACAACAAAACATATGGTTAGGCCTTTTATAAGCTATAAGAGAAAGAGTTAAATATGAAACTTTAATAACATATTATAGATTTTAGAAACATTCTAATCTATTTGGACAAAAGTTGGAGTCATTTAAATTTGAAAAGTAAAACTATGCTAAAGTTTTGGTGAAAGAAGAATTTAAATAATAGTTGTGCCAAATATGGTTAATCAATTTGGATATGTTAGGATTTCAGCAAAAGTGTTTGGATCAGCAATGGCATCTCTATACTTGAAAAATGCAAATGTTTTGTCAAAGTTTATTCAGGACAATGAAACAACTGATTTGTTTCTCAGTCAGGTGCAGTGTTATTTTGAGCACACTATGAGAATTTATGAATTTTATAGATGATTTGACTAAGACAAATATATTGACTTCATGCTGTTTGTAATTTATGAAAAACTTTCAACATAGACTAATTTCACTTGCTATAATATAAAAGTTGAAATTAGAAGAATCAAGACTGATATCAGCATCATTAATTTTCATTGGAGTTGAAAATTAGGAGGAGAGTAATATCACATTAATATCACATAATGATGACCTTCCACACAAGTGAAAGAATAAAGTACTGATTAATATAAAAAAAATGACAAAAATCAATAAAAAAAATGACAGAAATCAATAAAAAAAATGACAGAAATTATTAATAAACTGAACTATTTTTATTTACCACATTATAGTTTGAGGATTTAAAATCAAAAATCATTTTATTACAGAAAGAAAAAAAGAAATCATAGCGGTTTAAAAATTTACACTGCAGAAAGGTGTACTCTATTAAAGATTTAATGTACTTAAAATTAACCTATTGGATAATTAAAAATTTATGGATTGATAGCAATAAAATCACTAGACATAATCTAGAATGATAAAATAAGCAAAGCACCAGATTTGAGATGGATTCCAAATAAAATTGTAATTACTAAACTTGATGATTTCTGCTTTATCAAATTGATTTGAGATATTTATATCATTATTAATACTATTAATTAAAGAAGGATTTTCCAGATTTATGGGCAACCAGCAGTAGAATCATTATTTTAATCTATATTAATCCACTAATTATTGAGATTTTTTTACTTGCTTAAGATCATGAAATTTTAGAAGATAATAAACTGTTGCCAATAGTTGTAATGTAAAAATGAAGAATGGATTAATAAAATAAGACAATTTTTTTATACAAAGTAATCCACTTTGTGTAATGGTGAACAATTACCATCATCAAATCAAACTGAAAATCTATTAAATCTGTCATCAAATAACAATTTGTCAATCCAAACACCAACTTATGGAGAAATTATAAATGGAACTGTTATTGTTGAAGAATAAGAAAATGGCAAGATGTGAATTTTCTAATAATAGAAAGCATTTCCAAAATGGGTCAAAAACATCATATATGTTGAATTAAAAGCTTTTATATCTCCATAGTCCACACTTAACTTCTTGCTTAAAATAAGTTCAAAATTGATAAAAGAAGATTCTCATCTATCCTAATACTTTGCAGAATAACTCAAAAGTCTATAATTAAACTAAATACATCTCAATGACTTTAACTTTGACTTCCTAAAAGTTAAATTTTATTTCTACCTCAGAAGTTGTAACTTTATGAAGTAAAACAAACTGGATTGCACCAGTTGGCATCTACAAAGCCATGCTATCTATGTGGATACTTTGGACATAGCCTAAACAGAAGTCCAAATATACAGAAAAATTATTTAAGGAGAGATCATTTTACAAGAATAATCACATTATTACAAAAATTCAAAGCATTTACTATATATATTAGATTCAAAGTATACTATCAAATTGTATATTAAATGTAACTAATTATTAGATTTAATTCAAAATCTCAACTTATGGCTTCATATTGCATGAGTTTGTTATATTTTATTGTTTTCATATTGTAAAGTTAATCTTTGGTATCAAGAACAAAGTCATATAAGGTCTTCATAAAATATTAATATATAATATAAATTTTATATAATCAAATGCAAAGTTAGAACTTAGTTATCTTATATTTACATATCAAACAATATAAGGATTATATAAACTTTAAATGGAACAAATTTATCTTAAGGTTAATTAAAGGTTACAATAATAAAAATAATTAACCTAGAGGTATAGATCTTTTAAAACTAAAATAATGGTGCCTCAATATATTAGATGATTTTATAAGAGAAAGTTTTAGATTACTAAACTATATCAATTTAAAAAAATTTACTTTCAAGAAATTACTAATTGTTAATAGAAATTTGAATTTGCAAAAATGCTTAAACTATATGGCATAGATATTAGATTATTTTGTATAATATGTTATGTTATATTTATCAAATTTTAATGATTAACATAGTATAAATTCTTAATAATGTAATTAGCAATTAACATTAATCAAAGCTCAAGAAATTTAATTATATTTGGTTATATTAAGATTTCAGCTGAAGTTTTGATCAACTAAAAAAAATGCGTACCTCTAACGCTCAAGTTAGCATTAAAGAAATGGTCCATTTTAATAGGTGCAGGTACGATATCAATTTTTATAAATAATTATTTTGAACTTATTTGTAATACTCCAGTAGTAAAGTGGGTAGCGTAAAGGATTACAACATATGATTTCAATGCAAGACAATCTTTAAACGAACATCATCCTCAAAATCATATGAAGAATTTATAAAAGATTGTGAAAGGTAGTCGACACATTTGGATGAGTATTCAATGGATGCTGAAGACAATGCAACTATATATTTTACTGTTAGTTTGTTTCAAGAATTTTAAGATGATAACTCAATTTCTGTAAGTTTAACTACAGATATGTGGACAGGTAGAAATAGACAAGGATATTTAGGAGTCACATGTTCATTTTTAGATAAAAATTTTACTATTCATAAAGTTACATTACCAAGGACAATTAAAAACACTTATTTACTGATCATTTTCAATAAAGTAATTGGATATGCAGTCAAAATTATTACAAATTACATATCAATAATCCTTTAATAGTAAGAAGCAAAAAAAAAACATATGGTTTTCAATACTAATAGAGTTCAATATACCTACTCAACTTGATAAAATTAATAAAATTGTAATAATAATATAAATAATTTAAAATGTTCAAAATTCCTAATATTTGTTATGAGAAAGCAAAATCAAAGCAATCTATGCATTAGTAGTGAATATTACAAATCAGATGTGCTCAATAGGCAAATTTTTAATTCATTAATATTATCAGTTTAATACTTATGATAATCAAAGTTTCACAACAGTTCTATTGATCATTAATGCCAGAAATACTTATACAAAACCATATAAGAACTATATTTATTTAGAATTTACTACCAAAAGCAAGGTGACCAAATACATAAGATTGTCTTCCAGATGGATTGATAGATTTAATTTCTGACAGTGATGCAATGATTTGCAATGTTTCAGATGTAATGTACACTGCAACCTTTATTATAAAGGTAATGAATGCAATGAATGTATTTAAAATGTGATTTCACAATGAAAGTAGTAAGGAACATTACAGAAACAGGTCAAATTGCGGCTTTGTAGTCACTACACATCTACTATATATATATTAATAAGTAGTAGGCGTACCACTATTTTATAGTTAATATGGTGTAGTGATGCAGTACTTCCATAGTTAGTATATAGAAAATTAGTATAAATGTAAATTTACCATAATGTAAACATGTAGTAGCGATGTAACAAATTAAAGTAAATGTATGGTAATTATAAGTTCTAATAAAAGAAATTGTGTAGTAAATATAACTTTTATTTGTAGTAATTACGTAGTAAAATATAATACATTTGTAGTAAGCATATAGTACATTTGTGTAAATATATAGTACATTTGTAGTAAGCATATAGCACATTTGTGTTAAATATATAGTATATTTACGGTAAATATATAGTACATTTGTGTTAAATATATAGTACATTTGTAGTAAGCATATAGTACATTTGCATTAATATTTACAGTAAATATATAGTACATTTGTGTTAAATATATAGTACATTTGTATTAAACATATAGTACATAACGGTAAATATATAGTACAGTTGTATTAAATACTTTGCTAATCTAATGTAATGTTAATTCCATCACATATACAATCTGCTATGGTCTGCCACCTGATCTAATGTATTCGATTTTTTTCCAAACCGAATTTTAAATGCATCCTTCTATGCGTCCAAACTTCAAAGATCTAAAACTAACTGTCTAAAAAAAGAAACAAACAAATGATGTTAGTAAGACTTTATTAAAATGCCGATAAAACTAAGTTTCGTAATGATACATACAAAACTCAATATTCCGATGCAAAACTTGACCTCCATGGATAATCCAAGTCTTATCCTTTTCCTTTTATCTTTATTGACTTTTGATTGCTTACATCTGTTCCTCGTCCTTGAAGTTCATCAAAAAAAGATTGAAACTTAATGAATGTTTTGTTAAAATAGATGGCTCAAAGAAAAACACATCCACCAAGTTCTCACGTGTCTAAAGAATTCTCATACCTGAAATATCGAAAGATAGATTGTCTTGACCTTAAACAATAGTACAAGGTACCGTATGCGTCTTTAATCCAATCAACAGGTTGGCCTTCAATATTCCTAAGTTTAGAAATGGTACCTCATTGATATCTAAAGAAAAAAAAAAAGTGAAACATTAATAAATCATTTCGTAAATAAATAAATAATAAATAATTTAAAAAATCTCCCATCAAAATCTTACCCCACCGAAGTCCACCTAAAAATTAGCACTTTATTAAAATTTACTTACATAAAATAAATAAAAATGACAAAATAAACGCCTGAAAAGTTGCCTAAAAATAATTAAATTTGAAAAAATAGTCCTGATTTCCTTTCCCATGCACCTATCTAAAAAAAAGATAAAATTCAAAACGTTAACATACGTTTTGTTATAATAAATAAAATCCCATGCGTCTAAAGAGACCTGAAGAACTACCTAAGAAAGAAAAAAATCAAAATAGTTAGTAACCGTTCATTAAAAGAAATTAATAAAAAAACCATACTTACCGAATTTCCATAGTATCCAAAAAAAAAGAACTGTTAACAATTTTTTCGTAAAGAATTAATTCAACTTTCTTATATCAAATCATGAGTTTGGGATCCAACTCCTCATTACTTAATAATTACACGGTTTCTAATCGTCATCACACAACAATATATTAATAGCAATAACCAAAATTTATTTTCTTTTTGCCAAATCACTTTTTTTAAAAAAAGGTAAAAACAACTATTAAACTTAACACATGAGCTATAACAACCATTCGAATTCATAAGATTGATGTAGTATGATTGTCGTCATTCAAAGATTAACTTTTTTCAGATAAATTCAATGAAAAAATCATTTCATTATTATCTTTTCCCTTTATCATTAAATATATACAGTTCATTCTTAAGCTGCACATCCAAGAATCACCTAAAAAAAGAATAAAAACAAAATTGTTATGAATGTATCGCTAAGAACAATAAATTCAAAAAAAATCCATTCCTACCAGATTTTCATGCATTCTGAGAACGCCACAATTGTAGCCAAATACTTGATTTTTATGCTCGCACGGCGGCTTGGTTCATTTAATGGACCTGAACATGGTTATTACTTCTATTCTTACAGAAAATATTACGTCTAATGTTCTGCCAGATGTCTCTTACAAAATTTCTTTACAAGAACAAGCACTTTTATTGCAACCAGATGTTTCCTCTATCGCGCACCACCTTTGGGTAATAAGTTTATAGCAATCATATTCAAACTGTTTCTCATGTGCTGAGATTATTACCCCTCCAACAACGCCCAGTAATATTTTATTTTAGAAATATCAATACCAGACTTTTATATAATACAACATTCTAAACCTGACCTGGCCATCTAAAAAAAAGAGGAAATTGAATCGTTAGTAAGATGTTTCATTAAAGAAATAAATTAAAAACATTTGTTTTTTTTGGAAGCTCTCACTGAAACAATACCGTCCAAGGACTGGTCGTCTAAAAAAATGAAAATAAAATAAAACAAAAGTGAAAATGTTTCGTTAAGAGAAGTAAATTCAAAGAAAAAATCTCCTTCCTATCTGAAATCTGCGTCTAAGAGATTTGAAAAAGTCATGGAAAAGAAAAAGGAGAGAAGGGTGAGAGTGAGGGAAAGACAGCATGAGAACAGAGGAAAGGGAAAGAGGAAAGAGGAAAGGGAAAGGGAAAGGGAAAGGGGGAAAAGTTAAAAAAAAAGTTTAAAAAAGCTGTACTCTTTGACTGCAGCAGTTATAATATTATATCACGTGATACACGTGATACATAATTTTTAGCTATTTTTATTTATATATATATACACTAATAATAATTATAAATTATAATTATAAAAAATCAATGGCATTATTAATGCTAATGTTATATTAATTGCAAAATTTAGTGTAAAATGTAAATTATTTGTTAAAATATATATTTAAATAATTAATTGTGAAATTTATTGTAAATTATTTTGTACAAATTATATATAGACAAACAATGATAAAATCTTGTAAAAATATTGTGAAAATTTATAAGATTCATTGGAAAAGATATTATATATATAGTTCTATGATATGATAAGTATAAGAGGAGGCCTTTCCGTAGAGGCCACCCTGTGCCTTGAAGTAAAAATTTTTTTGTGGGAAAATTTAACGTTTACTGTGGAAATGTAATAAAAAAAATAGAAAGGGAGAGAGTTATTTAACGGATCAATTTTCTAACCAGCTAGTAAAAATCTGGGATCACATGATTTGACACATTTGAAAACAAATAAATTAATTTTATGTGATACAGATATTCTTTTTTTTTGTGACCGGATCATTTTTTTGGTCTTTTTATAATAATATGTTTGACAAAATTATTTAGGTATTTATAGTTTGGATATGCAAAATTTGGTTAATTTAAAGAAAAAAATTATTTCTGATAGTAAGAAAAAGCAGAAGCAGGCAGGGTAGATTAGAAAACTTTATTTTAATTTATTAAAATATTACATACTAAAAACAACTAAAGAGATTTTTTAAGTTTTTAATTTTTGTAAAAATTTGATATATCAGATTATCACATGATTTTATATGAAATCTGGTATATCAAAATTTTTACACTATACCAGATATCCTGAAAAACCGGTGGAACTGACAGATCTGGTTTATGTAGTTAGCTGAAAATAATTAGCTGCTCGTGGAATTCTAGGGATTTTCTGTGATTAAATAGGGTCTGGATGATCAGTAATCAGAAATTTGGGCTCCATTTTTCACCATTATCATATTTACCTTCAAACTATTTTTTTTTTGACTAAATATATTTATAAGTACATTAATTTTGTTACAATTTTAAAATATCATCCATACAATTCATTATATTTATTTTTCATATAATTTTACAAATACTTTATTTAATCATAAAAAATATATTCCAATAAATAGTAGTTAAAGAAAATAAATAATAAATAATAAAGAAATTTATACCCAAGATCCCTTATTTATCTATAAGTGAAAAATAAATTATTAAATAATATTATTAATAAAATAAATCATGTAAAAAGTTAATGTATATAAGTACCTAGGTCTAGTTTAGTAAAATATATTGCTTCTATTGATTCTATAAAAATAAATAATTATATACATCAATAAAATCTTTAAAGAATGCTTTTAAAAAGTTAAATTAGGAAATTAATTACCTGAATATTTTCCAAATGAATTATCATCATCCTTGTTATCAATAGTTTTTTGGTTCTGGAAGATTTTTAAAATCTAAAATTCTACTCGTGTAAACTGCTTGAGGATTTGTAGTATATGAAAGAGTAGGTCCATTATATAATAATGAAGAGGAAGTTAACTTCTCATTAATTTTATCTGCTTCTTCAATTTGCTTTTCGATTTCAGTTTTATTACACCATAAATTGCTTAATAAACTTTTTAATTCACTTGCTTTAGGTCGTTTTAAAGGATTAGCATCCCAACATTGTTTAATTATGTTTAGAATTAATTGAGGAATTTTATAATTTGATTTTGGCCTAAGTCCTTGACAAATGCTAATAGCTAAGAATTCATCATGAGCAATATCATGATAAGGAGGAAGCCCTGTACAGACTTCATATGCAATAATTCCAAATCCATATATATCACTTTCTTGAGTAAATTCTTTTCCTCTTAAAACTTCTGGTGCTACATAGGGTAATACTCCATATAGTTCTTTACATTCATTTTGGGATGGTTTTACATTTACTGGTCGACATAATCCTAAATCAGAAATTATAGAATAATTTTCTTCTTTTAATATATTACCACAATGAAGATCACGATGTATTAACCCTTTTTTATGAATATAATTGAGGTTTATTAAAAGATCTTTTAAAATATTCAACTTTTCATCCCATTTTGTTGAATTAAAACTATTATTTAAATGTTGTCTTAAACTACCATTTATTACATAATTCATTACTATTATAAAATTTCTAGATTCTGGATCTTTAGTAATGCCAAAACAGTGTACAACAAAAATTCCGCTTGGAATCATAATATGGGTTTCAACCTAAAAAAGAATCTATAATAATAATAATTAATAGTTAGTTTAGCATTTATAATAGGAAAATATCTTGAAATTACTATATAAAAATAAGTAACTTACTTCTCTTAAAAAATCGGATGTAATATCTTGAGAATCATGTAAACATTTTAAAACAACTGGGAAATTCTCATATTTCCTTAACCAACTTTTACTTCTTATCCATTTATTATTCTCAAAATCCCATTTAAATATATATCCATCTTTCCAAATTGCTTTATAAATAGTTCCAAATCCTCCTTTTGCCAAGTATTCAACATTTTCAAATCTATCATATTCAATCCATTCTATAACTTCATGACGAAATCTAGCTTTAAGTTGTACCTTTTGAATAAACTTGTCAACTTCATGATTTCCACTAGTCCAATTTTTAAAATTTTGTTGAAAATTCTTAGCATTACATGAATTACAC
The DNA here is from genome assembly GCA_003833135.1 of Oehlia diaphana. Lineage (NCBI taxonomy): Eukaryota > Fungi > Glomeromycota > Glomeromycetes > Glomerales > Glomeraceae > Oehlia > Oehlia diaphana. The sequence continues at coordinate 4,494 of QZLH01000993.1, read as the reverse complement.
CAATCACAATGAGTTTTAGGCTGCTTACATTCCTTGCATAAACCATTATTTTTATAATGTTCTTTCAATTCTTTATTTAATATTAACTTATCAATTAACAAACTTTGTTCTTCAGTTAGGTATTCATTGTCAAAATCTTTTATTTGCTCAAATACATCATCATTGAGCATAAATTCTTCCATATTGGATTAATAAATGTGACTTCAATTTTATATCTAAACGGAGTAAAAAAAAAATTATTATTATTTTTTTTTTTTAAAAAAAAGGGCGTATTTAAATGTATCACAGTTGCATAGCAGCGATTGACAAAATTATTTTTAATTTAGGCAAAAACAATAAAGCGTTCAAGAAGTCAGCTGATGATCACAGAAATCACTACTGATTATAAATTTCCTTTTCAATAAACTCCAAACCGAAATACTTGTTTCACAAAAAAAAAAGCTGTGTTGATCATCAAACGCCAAAATTATTTCATTATACTATATAGGTACTTCATTGAATTTTGAAAAATACAGTACAGTCAATCAATAATATTATCAGTAACAAATATGTATTAAAAATTATAATTAGTTAGAATCAATCACGTTAAAATTGTTTAGGCTGATAAATTTTAAAAATGTATTTGTCCAATTAGTTTTAGTTACTATACAGTAAATCTGTACAAAAAATAAAAAAAGTAATTTCCATTATTATTATGTGAAGAAAAATTCGTATTAACGAATGAATTCAGTTATGATATAATCATCATTAAAGTATGTTAAGATTATAAAATTTCAACTGCTTGTAAAATAAAAATAATTAATGTTATGACAAAACAATGAAATAAAATTTTCCTAATAATCCTAATAACATGAATTATTGTAAAAACAAATTGGTATTTAATGACGCAAATATTTTCTCAAAATTCAAAATTATAAAAATTTAATAATGACAAAGTAGTTACGCTCAAAGATACTATAAATTACCTTAAATAAATCAGCAAGTTACCTTTAAAATAATTGACTGCGTTATTACCTATAGAAAATATTAAACTACAAAAATTATTCTTATATTAATAAACAAAATAAGAAAGTAAGTTATTTGAAAATATTATAACTTTGCTTAAGCAGATAAATAGGAAGGGTTGGAAAATCCAAAATTTTGGTCAAAAATTTTTTTATTGCCGATCATGACACGTGAATAAAGTTAGCTAATCAAAACAAGTAATCGTTATATAAAAATATAAAAAGGAGCTTATTGAATAGTAAAATTTTATTATAATTAGATTTGATATTCTGAAAAAATAAAATTTGAAGTACTAATTGAAAGATAAACAAAAAAAAAAAAGTAAAAATTCCGTATCTGCTGAGTTCGTATAGGTTACTTCTATATCAAATGCAAATCCCTTGATCATTTATCAATTATTAGAATTATTAGCTAACAATATTTGCAAAAATAATCCACAAATCATAACTAAAATTATATAATAACCATTCAATAAACTAATATAATGTAATATAATATTAATAAAATAACTGAAACTAATATAGTGTAATATTATACAATTAAAAAAAAATATTTTACCTATATTTGTACAAAATTAGTGAACCCGAATCACTGGTTATTAATAATCAACTAGAAAACGTTGTGCGATAACCACGTGATAAATAATTTATGTGATCCATAAATGTATAAAGATGCAATCGTGCATCATCTCTATAACAGAATGGATAAGCAAGATCAGAACTAATCAAACTGTGAAACGGGGACATCTTGTGTCACCAGGTTTAAATTCGTTTCAGCTTCGTAAGTTTCTATAAAGTACAATTTTTTTGATTAATAAATTACATCATTCATAATATAAACATGGTAGTATACACCCTAAAGAAACACTGGTTTATTATTAAAATAGGTAATTGTTATAAATGCGTTAATAAACGTTATCTAATTGTAAACTCTATATAAATGAAAAAAAAGATTAGAAATTTGCCCTAAATTTCTTTGATAAAATATTATTGAAATTTCTATATGCTCTGTATCTGCAGAATAATGAAATATTTTAACTTCTAAAGCTTTATGGATAATTGGAACTAGTTTTAATACGTTTTCCCACTTTAAAATTTTTAAATTTGATTAAAAAAAATTAAACGTTAACATAAGTGTTAAAACAAAAGAAAATAATCTAAAATAACATCGAGCCAGATAATATTTACTTACCACTATTCCCTATAAGAAATATGTATACAGAAAGGATACATTTTGTATACATTTTATGTACGTTTCTATAGATTCTGTATACAAATTCCGTATATTTAATAAGCAATTCATTTTTGAACATTTTTTAAAAAAACTAATGTATGCGAAATGTATACGGAAAAAATTAATCATGCGAAATGTATACAGAATTTTTAAACTTTATATTGTTAGAATAATTTTACAAAATCCCGTCATAACATGAGATCACATGATTATTTATTATTTTTATTTTATTTTTATTATTGGGTTCCAGATAGAAATCTAACATGAATGTGATTATAAGTAGAAAATTATTTATAAGTCAAAATTAATAAAAATACTAACTAAACTACATGTGAAAATAATCTACTCAAACTGGTGGACATTTACAGGAATAAGGTACAATGTAAAGAAATAAAATTAAATCCTACAACACATAAACCTGATAAAGCCACTGCCTCCCATACTCTCGTTTAGGTAAACCCAAGTTTTGGTAAGTTGAAGCCCGTACTTTGCAGATTATCAAACAGAACTGCCAGCCCCTAGTTGGTAAATACCTCCTACACTAGTCAATAAAAATAAATTCTCCAAGTGACTATATTACCAGAGTTAATAAACTACCTAAGAGTAAACTAAAGAGGAACTTTTTAGTGTCATGCAATCCTCAAAAGGACACCCATCTCATTTTGAATGATCCTTCCAATTTAAACTAAACTGCAGTAAAAAACCCATAATAGATCAAATATGTGCCACCTTGATCTCACATGACCAAAAACTGATCATCAAGATCACCCTCCTTAAATTACACCCAATTCTCTCAAAAGAAATGATCACCAAACCACCTGATGTTGATCAAATTTGGGATACCCCCCTATCCCCCAGAAAAACTCCAAAAAGCAGAAGGCAAAAAAGAAAGACAAGAAAAATTCACCAAAAAATAAGAAAAAACATAAACCCTAGGAAAATCAACCTGAAGGAGTAAAAACCTAGGTAAAGCGGGAAACTTCACCAAACTATCACCAGGAACAACACCTTATTATTAAGAAAGCAAACTTTTACCACTAAGCAAAACAGAAATTTCTTCCTTCCAGCTTAGAATCTTCAACCTTGTAACCAAAGTCATTCAAACATATGAGCAAGTGCCGCTGGATCCAATAGAGACAAGTAGTAGAAACCAAGTTGGTGTTTTAACCAAGTATTTAGGGCAATCTTCTTTAAATACAAGTATTTTAAAATGAGTGAAATATTATTTCCATAATGAAAAGTGAGAGAAAGGAGAGAGAGTTCTCTTTGATTGTTTATTGTTTTAACATCCAGATAATTATTTATCAAACATTTTCTGCAAAAATGGATATTTTTTATGTTAATCATTTGTTGATCATTGTCAAAGATCTTAACTCCAGCAAGAAAATTTTCAAATTTCAAGAAATTTTCTATTGATAATCATTCCCTAATTTATTATTGATCTAGCTATTAAATTCAAAAAAATTTGCTTTTTGGTAAAAAAAGGTCCATTTAATCTTAAATATTCTTAGTATTTAGTATATAAGACTAAAGCTCCGAACAGGTCAGTTCAGTGTGGTTTTAGTAAGGAACCGGATCTGAACCAAAAATCTCATCTGGTTCTGGTTCGGTTTTCTGATTTAGACCTGAACCAAAACTGGAACTGAATTTTTAATCCGAGCCAAACCGATATCATCAGTTCGGTCCAATATCAATTAGATGATCTAAAGATAATCTTTTTTTTTAGTATTAGATTGGAACCTCCCTCTGCCAATTTTCTTATGGAGGCTTAGTTCTTCACAGAAAAGTCCTTTAACCTTTTAGCTCTTCGGCTCTTCGTGGTTGGTTTTTTTTGTTTCAATTTTTTTTGATTTTCTTTTACTAACTTCATTTGTCTTCTTTCTTTTTTTAGGTTCCAGTTCTTTGCATTTTTCACAGAAAGGTGTGCATTTCTTTTTTTTTGTTTTTCAGTTATTTTTTTTTTATTTCCTTTGCTAATTCCGTTCTCCTTCTTCTTTTTAGGTTTTCAGTTCTTGTTCTTCGTGAAAAGGCAGGTGATTGAAATTTTTTTTATTTCTTTTTTTCATTTTTTCATTTTCCTTTACTAATTTCATCCTTTACTTTTAGGTTTTCGGTGCTTCACGATCATAAGTATGTTGTTTATTATGCAATTCCCCAATAGACTCAGCAGACTGCTTTTTATTCTGATGAACTTGATGTTTAACTTTTTTTTATTTTATTTATTTTATTTTTTTGTCTATTTTTTATTGTTCAGTT
>QZLH01000992.1:30556-49912 GCA_003833135.1 Oehlia diaphana | reverse complement strand
CCCATCTGAACAACTTTCAATTAATAAAGGAAGTTGATTTCATTTGACTAAAGTGGAGATATTACGCTCTAAAATAAAAAATAAAGAAAAGAGTTAATATCATCAAGAAAAATGCAATTTTTCCTCAAGTATTACACTTACATTCATGAAAATTAATATTCCTGTAGTTTCAACTCGTCTGGAAGTTGATTTCATTTAACTAAAGTGAAGATATTATGCTCTAAATTAGAAAACAGAGAAGAGAGTTAATATCATTAAGAAAAATGCAATTTTCTTCAAGTACTACACCTACATACATGAAAATTAATATTCAAGTAGTTTCAATCCTGCAGAAAGTTGATTTTATATGGTTAAAATGATGAAATTATAACCTGAAGTTAAAAAACCAAATATGTGAAAGTAAAAAAATTTAATAACTTGTGTACTATAAACTGTACAAAATACCTGTAACTTTATAAGTTGAAATCCTTATAATATATTATAATGAATAGTAAAAATGTTTTTTAATAAAAGTTTCAAATTTTTTTTAGAAAAAATAATTAGAGTTTCGTAAAAAAATATTACAAGACTCAACATTTTACTTCATTGAAGTAAAAAAAGATTATCTGATCTGATTATCTGATCTAAATTTTTCCAGCATTACAGCTAGGTTGATCAGATCGGATTAAGATTTGAATTAGTATCCAATCTGACAGATCCGAATCAAAAAATGATTTACTATAATAAAAATTAAGAAAAATTTGCAATTTTTGCGAATTTTTCTTGTTTTTTAAGGACAGTCCTGTGGGCAGATTTGTTCATATTTACTTGGATGATCTAATGTCTACTGGACTACTAAAAGTATAATACAAGATCTTGAAGAATATAAAATGAAAATATTAAAACCTAATATACAAAATATCTAAATAAATTTTTTTTTTAATTATTAAATTAAATATTACTTAAAGGATTTATATCTAAGAATCCTTAGATAGATAAATTAGTTTTTAACTGTAAATAAAAATATTGTTAAAATATTAAATTTTTGTTTCGTGCAAGAACAAAAATTGATCAACATGATATTAAACAATGTGATTTATTTCATGATCTATCAAATTAACATTTGTCTTTAGTAGCACAGTTAAATTCAGCGCAAAAAGTTTTCATTATGATTGACTGTCTATGTACATATACATGTACATGTACAGTATATGTTCATGTTAATGTACTGTACATGTGCATGTACAATATACATAAGTTATATAAGATTTGATGGACCTTTTTTTACCAAAAAGGAAATTTTTTTCAATTTCATGGCAATTCTGCATGTGGGTAAATATCAAATTAAGAAATGATGTACATATATTCAAATTAATAATTTTGATAAATTTATAAAATGATTGACAAATTTGATTGACATAAAAATAACTACTTTTGTAAAAAACGCCTAACAAAAGATTATCTGTGTGTTAATAAACTATTTATACAGTATAAAATGAGTTACCCTTTTTAGTTTAAGTTATCTATGGGCCGATTCATTAATTTTATAGTATAAGTGTGTTTAAATATTTTTTCTTGATCATTTAACATAATTTTTTTATATTTATAAAATTAATAGTACACTATTTATATTATCAAATTTATTAAAGGTTTTTTAATTTTCAATAATGTGGACATGTAATATTTGCTTTAAAACATTTGATCACTCAATAAGTTATTATAATTTATAATCATTGACAAGTCACAAATTCAATTATGAAACAAATTTGAAAACCAAATAAGTATTTTTTAAACCTATAAAAATTTATANTTGCATAATATTATTTGACTATAATTTACATGTAAAGTTATATTTATATAATTCTATATCTATATAATTTTACTTTTAATAATTGCATAATGTGTACTTGACCATAAATTATATATAAATTTATATTTAAATAGATTTATATTTATATAAATTTTAAATAAAATATTTATAAAATTTTTATAGTTAAATAAAAACCAAATAAAAAATATATACGTATTATAGACTTATAAAAATTTATATAAAAAATTTATATTGGGTATATATAGGGTTATAGACATTGCATAAACTCTATAAAAAATATAACTGCTGATGTGGCCAAAATCGTCTTAATTCTGGCCGAAATTAAACTGGCCAAAATTAAGTTGGCGATTTTTTTGTTTTTACAACAAAATGATATAATAAAAGTTCAGGTCCAGTCCAGGCCGGGTTTTTAATATATTAAGTCGGGCCGGGCACTTTAGGTTGATTTCCAAGTGCGGGCCGGCCTGGGTTGTAAAATAGGTGTCAATGCAGATCTCTATACCAGATGGTCTTTAAGAACAACTAATATATACATATATAGCTTTGGTAGTATGATGAAGTGAACTAATGACAGGTAGAAGACCTTCGAAGTCATGAATCATGATGCTTATTAGTAAAATAAGTGGCGGTCTTCATTTTCTAACTGTTACAAAATGCACCTAAAGGCATTGATCAGCATTGGACAATTGAAAGCTATTGGAATCTTCCGATTCTTCCAATTCCAAGCCTTCCAATTCCAATAGAAAGTCATGGGAAGCCGCCAAAGCAAATCACTGCCTAAAGGTTATATTGAATTAATGCAAAATGTTGGAACTCTGTTTAGATAAAAGACGAACAACCATAGTCTTTTCATTTGATAAGGTGAATTATTGAACATACTAACTAAATTGTGAAATCATCAGATATTGGGCCTGCAACAGCAAATAATCCGGTTGCCATAGCAGATCTTTAAGCGCAATGATAAAATCTGCAGGATTTAAGTCAAAGTATTGGTTTAAATTTGGTAAGCAATTTATCCATTAATTTCATTTGATTGTTTTTGTACAATTATTATAACTTTTAACATACTTTTCAATATAATTATTCAATAATTTTAGTTTTAGAAAGCAAAAGAAAGTTTAATTCATGACGGATTTGTGTAATAACAGAGAAAATTATTACATTTTTTAATCTTGAATCAACACATTTTTCTGCTAAAACGTGGAAGTCCCTGTTCGTAGCTTTCTGGTTCCAGCACCTGCAAGAATCAAATAAATTGGAATCAAATTTTTGTCAAAATTTCCAGCTCGGAAATTGTAGTAATAATCCTCTATTATCTTCTTTAATAATTTGTTAGATTTTTGACGCTTGGAATTCCAAGATAACCATCCGTATATATTAATGGAATAGATTCTTTTTATTGTAGGTTGCAAAGTGACTTAACTAAAAAAGGGGGAAGTTAGTAAAAGTAGATCGATGATCACAGAAAAACAATATAACAAATATTATAGGAAGGTTGGCAAATAAACAATATAGCTCAGCTTACCACTAATTTAGAATGCCCGTTGACTTGTTCCAGTGTAGATTCAGGAAATTATAATAAGTCCATCCTATTTTTTATAGATATAAAGGAAGGGAGAATACAACTGCTTATTTTCTGGAGAAGTTATAAACGATTTAAAAATTTGACTATTAACAAGCTATGTAAGCGCATATTAAATTGGTAAGTCCGAAGTATGAAGTTCAGTTAATATTGGTTGATATATCAATTCCTTGACTATATCTTTTTATTGTATTATGTTAAATAAAATAATAAACCAAAGTGAGCGGAAGTGGGCGATAGTTTAGTATATTTAATAAATTTAACTTTTGCCGTTAAACTTTAGAAAACATCAATATGAAATTAAATATTTGAAACGAAAATACTGGTGAATAACTTACTTTTTATTTTCAATAATGCTCTTCATAATTTAAATATTAATTATTTGACAAAAAATTTTAATTTGATATTAACAACTCTAGGTAACAGAAATGTTGGAATGTCCGAAGCGTTATATTCACATGACCATCTAGAAAAATAACTCATAAAAGCAACTAAATTTCCAGTCGGGCATTGCACCGAGTCTAACATATAGTCCTACGCTACGCTTCGGACAAGTTCGTTAATTAATCAATTGCAGGAGCGTGTCACTAATTTTAAACTAAAATTAGAAATTTCCAAGCTATCTATATAAGACCATAAGTATAAACTCACAATTTTCAAGAATTAGTATGAAGGTAATCATGAGTGACACTTAATGCGACAGGGAATTAATAATTTTATTTACATTATAGGCTATTCTACTGGGAAATTGATTTTGATATTTAATTCTCTTCTCTTTCGATTATCAAGTTTAATTATTTTATTATATGAAAAAAATATATTTTTATATAATTAACGAGTTTATTTTTATTTATTGTTTAAATAATACATAAAAAATTTAATAAATAGCTAATAGGTATTTAACGTAAGTTAAAGAAAATATATTACTAAAATTTCCTGACTAAAATTTACAAAGAAATCTTCAATTGTTTCATCGATCCCCTAAAGTTACGAATGTCTCCTATCCTACGCTAAAAAATCTAATTTGTATAGATAATAATATTCATATTTAAAACTTATCAACAATCTAATGTCGAATAAGTATGAAATTTTCATCCAAATTATCGTGAAGTCCACTATGTAATTCATTATCTATGAAGGCTATGACGGATTTATTAGTATATAATTGGATTAATGATTTGTGACTTACTGGTATTGAATAAAAAAAATATAGATTTAAAGAAACTTAACTCTTTTTAATATTTATAATTCAAAGTCATTAATCAACGTCCGATAATTTTAGTTGTAAATAATAAAATTGCCGCATACAGTATTACAATCTATTAATCTGCGTAACGTAAAAATAACTATTAAGTAATGATGCATTAAATCGTGCATATGTTTTGAAATATTACAATTAAGTCAAAATTCGCTTTATATATCGGGCGCAAAGAAACTTAAAATACTGTGCTACAAATATCCTAATAGTTTTGACCAAAAGTAAATAAAAAGTGCATAGATTCAGATGCATTTTGCATAAATAATTAATAATTAAATAAAAACCAAAAAAAAAATTTTCCTTGAGCTAATCGGAAATGAAACATTGTTCCGTAATTATATAATGTTACTATAATGGTTATCTTATCAGGCATGAATGATAATTCCGTAATGGAATGCAGATTTTAATTGTTTAATAATAGATTATCATAATCAAGATTCAAGTAAACTTAGTAATTCTTTTAATAATTACTAACCAAATTGATTCTAGTCGAACTTAAAAAAAAATTTTTTTATGCAAGATATGATTTACACATCACATCGATGCATAATACAAATTATACAATATAGGTGTGACAATTAACACAGTGAAAATTTTTTATGCATGATCCAAATATGAAGTTCACATATCTTGATCCGAATCTTTTTTTTTTTTTTTATTGATGATAGAACTTTTTGAACTTTATTCTTTATTTGGACAATACTTCTAAGAATTCTATCTCGGAACTTTAAATTGCATGTTAATGATTACAAATTTAATAAAGCAAATTATTCTCATTATTCTCAATAATTCCATAAAAAGTAATGGCTAAAAATTTTTGATGTATTAAGCTGATCATAGAAATCCCCTACAGAATTTCAGAATTCGGTCAAAGTAACTTTATTTATATAATTTTTTTTCCATGGAAAAAAAAAATTATATATATAAGTATTAAATTTATCATGCTCTCAATTATTGAACTCGTTTTGTAATAAGTCATTTTTTACATTTTCTATTAAATATGAGTATGAGTGATTCAATTAATTACAAACTAAAAATTGATTTTTTGATATCGAATAACAACACACCATCAATTACACTTAAACCGAAATTAAAGAAATGTATTGAATGTAATTTAAGAAGAAAACATTTTGATGGAAATAATCAGATTTGCGAGATATGTTATAGAGCAAAAACAATTATACAAAGTGGAAATAAAGTGATTGATGATTTTATAAGATATACATTAACCAATAGTAGTAATATACCCATAAAAATGGAATTTGTTTCTTATGATAAATTTAGTGACATAACATTCATTGCTGAAGGTGGATTTAGTAAAATTTATAAAGCTACTTGGTTAGATGGTCCAATATCTAGGTGGAATAATGAAAAACAAAAGTATTGTCGAAGTGGTAAAATGACAGTTGCTCTTAAGGAACTTAATAATTCAAAAAATATTGCTTCTAAAGAATTACATGAGGTATCTTATAATATTTATTTATTTGACTTAGATATAATGTTTATACTAATAATTAAGATTTAATTTAATTGTTTTTTTTTCTTATTTTAGCTCAAATTATTTTATAATTTTGCCCTTAATCAAAAATCACATAATAATGGAGATGTAGGACTAGGATATATTAATAAATATTTTGGTATTACTCAAAATCCTGTTACCTCAAATTTTATGATAATTACAAGATATTATGAATCTGGAGATATTACAAATTATATAACCAAAGATTTTACTAAGGTTAGCTGGCATGATAAGTTGGGCAAATTGTATTACATTATAACTGGACTTAAAAATATACATGAAGCAAATATTATTCATAAGGATTTTCATAGTGGGAATATTTTTATTTATTATCATGAAGCAATAACAGGTGATTTAGGAATAAACAAATCTGCAATTGAATCATTAAATGGTGATAATGATAATGAAATATATGGTATTATTCCATATGTTGCTCCTGAGATACTTCAAGGACAAAAATATACTAAAGCATCAGATATATATAGTTTTGGTATGGTTATGTGGGAGTTGATGACAGGTAGAAAACCATTTTGGGATAAATGTCATGATAGTGATCTAATTATTGAAATATGTGATGGCCTTCGTCCTCCAATTGTTACAAATGCACCTGAAGGTTATATTGAATTAATGCAAAAGTGTTGGCATCCTGATCCAAACAAAAGACCAAAAGCTAACGATATACTTAATATTTTTTGGATTTTTGGTAAAATGCGTCAAAATGAGTATAAAAATCCAACTGAAATTGTAAACTCTTCACATGTTGGGCCTATAATAACAAATAATCCTGGAGCTATATATAAAAGTAGATCTTTAAGTATGATGATAAAATCTGCAGAATCTACAAGAACTTTAAGAGGCCAAAATATTATTTCAAAATTTAGTAAGTAATTTAATTATTGATTTTATTGTAACTTTAAATAACTAACAATCTTTTTGTATTTCATTAAATAAGATAAAAGAAGGTTTATTGATAATCTGCTTGAAGATGATAATAGCAAAGGCATAATAATTTACTTTTTTTCATGATTTTTTTTTTTTATTAATAAATTAACTAATATTTTTTTTTTCTTTATTATCATTTAGATAAAAATGTCAAAAAAATCAAATTATTGGAATAAAGATATTGATATTAAGATTTAAGAAACATTTTTATATTTATTATTTATTAAAAAGTTATTGATTTTTCAGCAGAAGTATTTGAATCAAATTTTAATATTAAGTCCAACAATTAATATGAATAACTAATAATACAGAATTATATATTATGCTTACTGAAGTTATTAATTGAACAAATAGTATCAAACAGCAAATTATCAGTACAGTATCAATTCTATCTTTTGTAACTTTCCAACTTTCAATCATACCTCAGCTAATAAACATTCTTACAATAAATAAGCAAATTCAATCTATGGAATATTCACACTCAAAAGTATAATTAAGAAATTGAATAATAATAACGAAATTTTCAGTAATCAACTTTTGTATAATTAAGCAGCAATTTGTATTCAAAAGCAAACTATTTATTGGATTTCTCCACATGATACGTAGTTATTTATCAGTTTATTAATAATATAATAATAAGATAAAATATTTTTATAACATTGTATATATAACCAAATATGATTATGTATTTTTAAGTATTAAGTAGTGATATCAATGTTTATCATGAAGCATGATTAAAAAATTTAATGAAAGATTGAAAAGCTTGATTAATTTATTTATATAAGTCATAAACAAGGTACCTAATACTAAATATTCACACTTCGTGCAATAAGATGGAAAACCCTATTACTTTTATGTATCTCCTATATTTCAGTATGCAAAAGAAATAAAAGAAATTAACACAAAATAATAAAAAATAATTTGCAAAAATATATTTGAAAGGCTAAATGTGGTTGATTAAGTTGAATATTAATCAAGCACTTATTCATAGAAACCAAGTCGCCAAGAATAAATATCTTTGTTCATATATTTTTTTTCCTATATTATATTGAAACTTTAGGTCGTCGTCCCTCAGCTAAAAATGATAATGAGTTGAAGTATTTTTTAAATGACAGTAATTAAGTAATAGAATTATTTGAAGTTGAACCAACTGCTGCACACCATGAATAACAGATAAAGTAACAGAAGGATTATAAATTATAATTAACTTTTAATCAAACAATAGATAATATAGCGATATAAACAATTATCTTATATTTAAATTTGCTGATGTCGATCCCTGTCACGTATAAATAATTTTCAATTGTGTAACATTTCAACTGTGTAACACTAATGTTATACTATAATCACGTGTAGCTTTAAACATGTGATCTCTTTGATGCTGCGCAAATATCATCGATTAAATCTTAAAAAAATAAAATGAGAATCATGTTTTTCGTTAAAATATAATACTTAACAGGTTATCCAATCAGATACATAAAATATTAAAATTTTTAGTTCTTTAAGTTAATTTAAACAGTAAAAATAGTTTGTTTAAACTTTATACTCATACAAATACAATACATATGTAATAAAAGTTAATTGAAGTTTAAGTTTAATAAAGGTAACTAAATTGAATTGAATAAAAAAATATTTAATTTACATAGATTTCACTTGCTCTATATCTCATGGTTCAGAACTAGCTTCGATCTAAAGCTTCAAATGCATATCAATTCATCATTGGGGCTTCATCCCTAATGATTAAACTTGTAAGCGAACTTTGAGAGATATTATGAAGGCTTTTAATCCAATTTTAGAAGGAAAACCATTTGGAGGTAAGGTTGTATTATTTGGAGGTGACTTTCGGCAAATTCTTCTTGTTGTTGTAGAGGGAAGACATGAAGACATTGTTGGATTATGTTTATGTCAATATACTCTGTGGAAGAATACAGATGTTATGAAACTAAAGATTAACATGCGTCTTTTTAATGCTATTAATAATTCTGATACTGCTGAGCAAGCTGAATTTGCTAAATGGCTACTTGAGGTTGGAGAAGGTCGTGTTCCGGGCTTCTGACAATTTCTAAAACAGAAAGTGATACTATTATGCTGAAGATATTGGTTTATCATCTCAAGACTTAAATGACCCAATCAACTTTGTGTATCCCGATCCTTCAATATATTCGATCCCAAGTAGTTTGTTGAATGTGGAACACCTGTCCCTACAAATGAATATGTTAACTCCATCAATACTATTATTATGAATCAATTTCCTGGAGAAGCAGTTGAGTATCTCAGTGCAAATACAGTTGAGGACGCGGATGATCAGTGGCCACTTACTCTTTAACCGTTGGTGGTCTTCCACCTCATAAGTTAATATAGAAATTGGGAGCTCTGATTATACTATTACATAATCTTCAACCTAACAAGATTAGTTTGCCGCACTTTTCAGAAGCATGTCATTGAAGCAAAATAATTAATGGAAATCATCCTGGAACCAGAGTTTTTATTCCTCGCATTATGATGTCTCCTTCAGATACAGATCTACCTTTCATATTCAAACGTCATCAATTTCCAGTACAGCCAGCATTAGTAATGACCATAAATAAGTCTCAAGAACAAACATTAAACTGGGTTTGCTTATATCTTTCAACTTCTGTGTTTTCTCATGAACAATTCTATGTTACCTATTCAAGAGTAACATCAAGAAAAAATTTGAAAATTCTTATTACTAAACGGCAAGGCAAAAACTTTAAATAGAATCTGTTTAGGTTATTTCATCATGCTAATTAATTGTTATTTGTTCGGATAGCTCATATAAAATACAAAGAAACTGTTTTAAAGACAAATTTAATTAAAATCTCATGATTGACACCTATTTTCAATTGTGTTATGCTGCTACAAATATTAAACCCACGAACCCGGGGCAACGCCTGGGATATCGGCTAGTATTTTATAATAAAAAATTTAATAGACAGTATATTTTATAACGCAATGTTCTGTGCATTATTTTGTGTGATAATTGATGCTATTTTTTCATTGCACTGATTTGTGTTACTTTCATAGAACAATATGATTTAGCATTGATCTGTGCTAGTATAAATTAATGTGCAGTTTCACATTCTCCCAGCTTCCTGATGTTGATGCAAGATCATTGCATGGGAAAAAGTATTCTGCAAGAATTTACAATAGTTAGTTTAACTTCTATTTTGATTAAAATATTAGCTTCTTAGGAACTCATTGTTTAGATATATAAATATTATAAAATTACGTTAAATAAAGCAAATTTTGTAAATAATCTAAATGGAAATCAAATTTAGTAAATTAAATATCTCAGATAGAGATTCCAATCACAAATATTGTTCGTATATACTTTTACTAAAGGTGACCCATTTAGCAAGGATGAATCAGTAGAAATTCTGATATTGATAAGTTTATAAAAAATACAATGCGTAAACCAGCAGGATATGGCAGATAATACCAGTTACGACTTTCTTGAATGGTCATATGATAGATTTACAAATATAAAAGAAATTGGCGAAGGTGATTTTTCCAAAGTATATTCCGTAACTTGTATTGAGATTAAAGTCGTTTTGAAAAGGTTAAGTAGATCACGAAATATGTCAGCTAAATATTTAAAAGAAGTAACGTTGTTATTTCTAATTTAATATATTCCCTGTAAAAAAATTAGATCCGTTTTTTATATTCCGTAAAAGGCTTATATTTCCGGAATTAATAACCTTATATCACGGAATATTTTCATTTTCCGTGAATGGATCCATGAAAGGAGTTATTACAGAAATAACGGGTAAAATTTTTATAGATTGTTTAATATTAAAAGAATTTTTAATTATACTTTTATTTGAAAAAATTTATTGTAACCATAGCTTAGGATACATTGAATTTATCTAAAGAGAACGGATTAATGTTTTATGGATTAACTAATGGTCTAGAAACTAAAGATTTATGGTGATTACAAAACTTAAGTAAATTTGAGAAGTAATCTTTTAAATAATTTTAACAATATCAATATTATATGGAAAGATAAAATTTATTTATTGTTAGAGTAAAGATTTATATAGTGGAAATATCATACAATCTAGTGATAGCCCATCGTATTTCAGACTTTGGATTATCTTGACTGGCAAATGAACAAAAATCAGAAATACCAAGAGCTGGAGAATTAAAAAATATATTTAGGTTTTGGTATTCTATTAAAGGTAATAATGATAAAAAATAAAAATTCGGTTATGAAGAAAAAGAAATTAAAGCAGTATTTTGTGAAACTGATAAAGTAATTCCAGTAATTTATTATTATGTGTTATATTTCATATTTCATATATATCTTAGAATAAAAATGTATTCATATACATATTAATGAAGAAAGTAATGAAGATATTAAGTTTTATTTTCAAAATTTATATTAAATTAAAATTTTAATAGTTACAAATAATTTAACTAATTTTTATGTCTTAATAATTCATGATTCTCAATTAGTCGACTTGGAAATTTCTAATGTAATGACCCTGTAATGCTGGTAATTATAATTTACGGTGAAAGCAGTGTTTAAATTGAATATAACCCAGAATTTATACTTTTTTATTCTTATAACTTTATTTTACTTTATCTGTAGCTATAGAATTAATTAATTTGTGGAAAACATAAATAATAAATAATGGATTTTTGAGGATAACCTAAGTGTCCTATATATATATGTATATTTTTTCATTATAGGGCAGGAATATGATCAAGTTTAGATTAAGAAATCGAAAGAAGTTATGGCGTGCATAAAAATATTAAACATGAAATATTCAATCCTTAAGGTACTATTTCATAATATGCTTAATAATTTTATGAATCACACCGCTCTTTTGGAAAAAAGCTTTCACGAAATTTAGATTAGCTTTATTATTCTTCATCTTTTTACCGAAAGAAAAATGTATTAAAAAAAAAAAAAATATTAAAAATAAAAAACATGATAATGTAAGGCACACTAATCCATCAACCCGCAAATCCACAAATCCAAAAAATGATTTTAAGAAAAACATCTATTCTGTTACAAACGATTTGAATGATAAGAATCAATAATTATGTTACGACATGATTAATTAAGTATTTAGTGTTTGAAATCACTTTTATCAGATATTTACTAATTGGTGATTTATGTTAGTACAACGAGCCGCGTTCTTGTTTTTTTTATAAAAAAAATTTGAACATAGATATATTATCAGAAGCCAATAAAAGGTTATATTTTATTGTATTAATCATTAATTATTGAATTTATTTGTTTAAATATTTTCAAAGTCATTAAATAAATGAAATAATTAAATAAAAATTGATTAAAATATTTTTTTTTTTTTAAAAAAAAAAAAAATCTATTATAAAATTAAATAACTGTTTAAAGATGCTAAAATTTCAAATTATAAATTTCAACTTACAAAATAATATAATGCCCTGTTTTCACGCCAGATTTTTCGTCAAAATTTCAAATAACGGTCAATTATATACACTATAGCGTTTTAAAAAATGAGTTAATTAATTAGAACCTGTAAAAAAAAAATATTATAAAATAACAAGTAATTAAAAAATTTATACTGAACTTACAAAATTACCGCCTACCGAAAACGCTATCTACATTACTTCTCGTCTATAAAATTAAAAAAAAACAAATAATAATATAAAATTTTGAGTTAGGGAAATTTTCATATAATATTAATTTCATATATTTTTTATGTTAAACAAAATTTTTATTTCGTTGTCTCGCAACAAGTTAAAAAATATATTTTACTGATATTCACGATGTCATTCTAGCACTATTCTATGAAAGTGTAATCTAATCGTGTTGTGATCTAAAGTATGATCCAAAGTGTGATATCAAGGTCAAAAAAAAAAAAAATGTTTTTTATGCAAAAAAAAGTTGTGATCGGCGTGGCTTAGAAATTTTGTGCTTCATGATCAACATCTAGATCAACCATTTTTAAAAACGGCTAAGGCTTTAAAGTTTTCATATTATGCACAACTGCATGACTATCATTTTTTCTTCTTTAATATAAGCCATATCAATCAAAAAATTTTTTTAATCGAGCACGACTATGAAAGTCAATTCATTAATATTCATGAAGTTTATGACAATAATAATAATAAAAAAAAAAAAATATTACGTTTATGGTATTACCATTTCTTTATATAAAAAAATATAATAAACGTACATGTCGCGAGTTCTTTGAAAAACCTCGTCTTACAATTGATACTACTGACCCAGAATGATCTGCATTAGAATGAATATTCAAATTTAAATATTGTAACTTGTAAGTTAATTGGACGGAACTACTTATTATGCAAGCCCTAATAAAATTTGTTGGTGGCTTACATATTATAGAGAAAATTATTTAACCTATTAAAGGATTATTACCCAGTATTGTAACTATGAATTTCTTTTTAAAAAGGAAAATCTGATTCTCATAATGACAATTTTCAAAAGAATGGATTGAGAATGAGATGAATAGCCGGACGACAGGTAACAATTGAATGAATAGATTGAAGATCTTTAAAAGAAATGAGAAGAAATTAATTAAAATTTAGCATCATTGATGATAACAATGATAATTTCTATTCAAGGGAACTTGGTAAGTCAAAATAATGTAAACTATAAATAGAAAATTTCGAATCCAAAAACTATATAAACTCTCACTCTTCTCCCTTCAAAAACTCTCCAGTTCGATCTGAAATAAATTAAAAAGTTCGAAATCAAAATAAAAATAAAAGGTCTAAAATTCAATTATGAAGTTAACAATAGCTATTTGTTTGGCAATTTTGGGAGTTTCAACCCTTAATGAAGGTGAGTATAAAACTTGACTGTAAAGAATATAAGTAAAATATTTTTTTCTAATTCATTTTATATATATGTAGTTACTGCTGCTCCTACTCCTAATACCGGGATTGAATTGAATAATAAACGTGACGAGTCACCTTCTTCATATTATTATGATGATAAGAAGAAGGAAGACAAAGATGATTATGATTACTACTACTACGATTATAAAAAAGGGGAAAAAGAACATTCCTACAAAAATGATAAAGACGACTATTACAAGAAAGATGATCACAAAGACAAGGACAAGAAATATTACAGACGTAATGCCTTAGCTTCACCAGATGATACATACAATGACGATTATTACAAGGATGATGACCACAAGCATGAGCACTACTATGAGAAAGATGACCACAAAGACGATTACTACAAGAAAGATGACCACAAAGACAAGGACAAGAAATATTACAGACGTAATGCCTTAGCTTCACCAGATGATACATACAATGACGATTATTACAAGGATGATGACCACAAGAATGAGTACTATTACGAGAAAGATGACCACAAAGACGATTACTACAAGAAAGATGACCACAAAGACAAGGACAATAAATACTACAGACGTAATGCCTTAGCTTCACCAGATGATACATACAATGATGATTATTACAAGGATTATGACCACAAGAATGAGTACTACTACGAGAAAGATGACCACAAAGACGATTACAACAAGAAAGATGACCACAAAGACAAGGACAATAAATACTACAGACGTAATGCCTTGGCTTCACCAGATGATACATACAATGATGATTATTACAAGGATGATGACCACAAGAATGAGTACTACTACGAGAAAGATGACCACAAAGACGATTACAACAAGAAAGATGACCACAAAGACGATTACTACAAGAAAGATGACCACAAAGACAAGGACAAGAAATACTACAGACGTAATGCCTTAGCTTCACCAGATGATACATACAATGATGATTATTACAAGGGTGATGACCACAAGAATGAGTACTACTACGAGAAAGATGACCACAAAAACGATTACCACAAGAAAGATGATTACTACAAGAAAAATAAAAAAGATGACAAGAAATCTTCTTATTAAAGTTTATAAAATAGATTTCTTTATAAAATTTATCTATCTACTAATTAATTACCTTTCAGAATTTTAATTTGTTTCAAATTATTTTTTTTTATTGTAAAAAATCGATCTTATTTGAAATTATGTGAATAGCTTTTTTATCTGTAAATTTTTAAATAATTCCCTTCCCCTTCCCCTTCCTTCCTTCTCATATATTCAGTAAAAGAAAAGATTATACAGTATTAGTTACTATAAATATAATAATCTATTTGTATAAAATTAAATGTAACATTTGTCATAGAATTCGAAAAAAAAAGAATAAAATGAACTTGGATAAATTAAATTAATACCATTAAATTGTTCTTTTATTATTTCATCATTTTCTCTTTATTTTTTTTATTTTTTTTTCTTATTAGTAAATATTAACTAACATAAATTCAATATAACTTTATGGAATTTTCAATTTGATTATTATTCCAGAATAAATATTTTTAATATATTAATATTACTATATTGTCTAACTTATTGTACTAGAAATGAAAGAACACGAAAGAACACAAAATTTATCCAAAATAATTTCTATTCACTATTAATTTTAACTTATCAACGATGTGTGGCGGCGATGAAAATTATATGTGATTAGGCCTTTATTCATGATTATTTTATTAGGTATTGCAAATCTCACTAATGATTATCGTATTACTACTAGTGATTGCTTAATTCTGGCCAAAATTTACAATTTGGCCGGAGTTATAAATTATAATTTTGGCCAGAGTTAAAAAATACTGGTCGCAAAATTTTAACAAATAATAAATGTAATTTTAAAATTTTTGTTAAAAAAAAAACTTCTAGTAAAGTGAAAAAATTAAAAAATCAAAAATTTGCATATTTCTCAAAAATTATCTTAAAAATAACCTATTTAACCTTAGACAAATCTCTTCTTGTAAATTTACATATAGAATAACTGTTTAATATGTGTAGTTGATTATTTTAATTTAATATTATTAATCTTATAAAATTCAAAAAATCGCACTAGTGAAAATCACCAATGGTTAAAAATCACTACTGGTGATATCTCTATTTTATTTACTATAAAAAAAAAACTGTAATTCCAAAAATTATAAAAGTTTTGAAATAAATAATAGCATATTTATTTTATTTATAAAATTGATAGAAATTTTCGCAGACAGTTACTGTTTATGGTTCATAATTATGCTACGTCTCTACTCTTTAAGACTTAGAGTCTGTACCTTTGATGAATTACCAAGAACTTATTACAAAGAGAGAACTACCATCAAGATTGTATGCCACGTTAAAGAAATTTCTTAAAACTTTCTTCTTAGCGCTCGAGCAATTTCTTTAACCGACATAACAAACATTTTGATTAATAAATTAGGAGGTTTGCTTCCATAAAAATTTTTAATTCTAGTGCTGAAGTGATTTCTATACTGGCGTAATTTTATTCGTACTAATATAATTTCTGCTAGCGTGAGCTTAGCCGTAATAGGTTATAATTATGCATAATGGTAAATGATGTATGAATTTTCTTATTTATATTCTCAGGTTAGGTTGCTAGTATAGAGGTTGGAATCGGTCCAAAAAGTCTTAACCGGTAAATAACTTAAGCAACCCTTTAACCGGTAAAATTAACCAGTTAAAACTCAATCCTAGCCAGCATTAAAATTCGGCCAGGAGCTGTCAGTTCGAAATGAAACTCTGGCTGAAAGTCAAAATTCAGGCCGAACTTGTCAGGCTGGCACTATGAATTTCGGCCCGCATTATGAATTTTATACAAAAAATTCCACCGCTGGTATGTACCTTTTTAATTTGAAGTCCCGTGATTTATAATTTCTGACGGCACCGTAATTTATCAGAATTACAAAGTATTTTCAGAATTCTAACCGATTATATAGAACTAACGTGAGAACTAAGAAATTATAAAAAGAGTGAAATTCGGAATTAAAAAGAAGCGTAATATTTTAATAGCATATGGGAAAATAATCGATAAAATATTAGTAAGTGGGAAGATTAAAAATTTTTCAATAATGCATGATTTTGTCATTTTGATATTATTTAGTTAATATGTTTCTGTGAGTTGAAATAAAATAGGAGGAGCTATCGCAGTTTGAAAGTTATATTTAGGATTTTGGAATTTTAATAATGAATTTATGAAAGATACAATACGTTAAATAATGGGTAACTATCGAAGTTTGGAATTGTAAATTATGAGTAATAAGAATTTGATAATTTTGAGGGATTTTTGGGAAAAAATCGTTAGTTATTGATGGTAAACTCAATAACCGCCAATAATCTCAAACTTTGGACGAAAGAAACTCAAAACTATACATAATAAATTGACTTATAAGGAATAGCTGTAAACAAACCTATTAACGCAACTTTGGCGAAACATATATTGGGTTTAAAATATTCGGTGAAAATCTGTGAATTTTTTTTAATCAGATGATCGATGTTGCACACACCATTTGGAAACGGCGACAAAAAAAAAAAAAATTCTCATCACCTAGAATACCATCATACGAATGTACTGTATTATTACAGAAGATTATATCATAGTAATCTATTTAAAAAAAAAAATTTATATCAAAAAAAATTTCCATTATCAAATCTATTATAAAAAATAAAAAATTGTTAATTAATAGTATTAGAATAACACCAGTTTATATTAGGAAGCAAAAAAAAAAAGTAAATTTCTTTTATAACCGGGAATCAACTATTACTAATTAATATTAGTAAATGTCAGTTACTGAACATAAAGAAAGGGCAAAGTCCGATCTATTGTTGAAAAAGATTTTTAAAAAATCTTAAAAAAATTTCTAAATAAAAAAAATAAATGAAAATTGCTAAAAACGATTCAGTTAAAAAAAAAGAATAAAAAATAAAAAAATAACTAAATTATATATTAAAATAAAAAAAAGGTTACTAAATAATAGGGTTGGATCAGTCCGGTCCGGTCCGGTCCCAAAAAGACCGGTCTTTCAGCCTGGACCGGACTGGATCGGGACTGAACCGATTTATATTTAGGAAATTTGTCCCACGATTCACTTGATTAATGAAAAGGTTTAATCAAAAAAATTTAGCAAAATTTGTAAGCGATCACGCAAAATTCCGCTTGTATTAATCAATTTAGTAAAAATTAACGTAAAATTCCACTTGTATTAACCAATTTAATTAAAATAAAGCAAAAATTCACGCAAAATCCTTGTATTAATTAATCAATTTAATTAAAAATATTGTAAAATTCACATAAAATCCGCTTGTATCAATCAATTTAATTATAAATAAAAAATTTGAAATTTATTAAATTTACAAAAATCCAATAAATATAATATTCTTATTTAAAATAAATATTAGTGCCTTTAAATGTTCAAAAATCAAAAGTTTGATTTATTATTTATTATGTAGCAATTTCAATACATTAAATTCAAAGACATCAATTAACAAATACATCGAATGACCAATTAACAAACGGCTTCACAGATCCAACTCTTCAAACACAATGTTACTCTAGCCGTTTCAGCATCCAGTCTATTTCTCAGTGATGAAATTGTTAGTCCAGCTACTGAGAAAGCCTGCTCACGCACTCGTGGCTTGAATACATAAATAATCTCATGCAATTCGACTTAAAATCAGAAATTCTTCCTGTCAAACTTGCCACCAGAGCAGGGGATCAACCTGGTCTTCTAACGGTATTGCTAAATACCTTTCCATTTCATTATCAAGTGTCCTAGATGCTGATGAGTTGGTATTTTCTAACAAATTTAACGTAACGGTATTGTTACGTAGATTTCAAAAAAAACTTCGCGTCTCTATAATATCATTTCCCAGTGTAGTTTCTGCGGGTAATGGCGACAACGAGAAAGCATATCTGGCCAAATTTAATATCAAATTTTTTGCATTAGTTTTTTCGATTTCATCTTCAAATGCAGAAAATTTCACCCTTGGATCTAATAATGAAGAGATTTGTGAAGATTCGCTCATAATAGGCCAGTAATTACTTAATTTTTGATAAATTGCATCTGCCACAATATGCTGCGAAAAACTTTCATCATTAATATATCGAGACAAATGCTCCTGGATACCGAGAAAAACGAACCGAACGTCACCATGAGTTGGATAACTGGACGCTGAAAGAAGACGGGTTGCACATTCGATTGGACTCAAAAGAACCATGGTATCCTAATTTTATTAAAATATAGTAAGTTTTCGCAATCATATGGGCTGATTTTTGGAATTAGCCTAAATTAAGAATTTTAATTATTTAATGCTTTATAACTTAAAATGCAATTGTACTACATAACTATCTTATCAATCACATGCAAAATAATC